>BGZK01005042.1:0-10203 GCA_005406025.1 Eumeta japonica | reverse complement strand
TTAAAACTAAGCGATTAATTGCTGTATGAAAATTCTATGACTCACAACCTTTACCCAAAGAGAAGCAATATTATATAAATAATAAGTATATTAATGAATTTATTAGAAGCTCAGGTTACTTAGGGAAGCTTCAAGTTTTACTTACAAAAATTTCCTGTAAAATAACAAAACCAATTTCAACAAATAAATAATTATTATCAAGATGATAGTTTAAGTAATACACGTTACAAGGCAAATTTGTAAAGAATATGTATGGGTGGAATAAGTAACAAAGACCGTGTGCTCCGGACGATTCATGTAACCGACTATACAAACAAGCTATGCTTTCGCATATGAAATGAAAGTCAATTGAGCCAAATCAGTTGACCAGTACGAGCAAGATGCAAAATTTTCGAAAGCCAAGCAATAAAATGAATTCCGACCGCGCTTTCAGAAATAGCAATTAATCTTTGATTAAGGTTTAGTAAAATAAAAGTCTTGTCTACATTATTGTTCGCAAATGATGTGCTAGAGTGGAGTCGACCAGGTTTGAGTTTTGACCATTGATCTACTGCCTGTTTCGTTACACTAAACTGAAACAATTTCGATTTAAGCTGCCAACACTCAATTAAAAGTATTTCATTGATTTTTTATAGTCCAATGACTAAATTAGTTTTATAAACACACTAATTAACATCGTAAATTAGTTTTAGTTTATTATACTTTAAAATATTTAAATTTTTTTCTACAGCAATGAATGCCCAAATATTCCTATTTATATTGCTCTCATAACTCTGGAACAATTAGCACAAGCAGAATTTCAGTAAGACAATTTTAATATTTAAAAATTCTCCAAAATCACACTAATAATGTTTAAATATAACTTTTCTATCAGACATAGTTTAGAAATAACAGATATTTTGCCAGAAGATATTAAACGTTACGATAAAATGAGGCCACCTAAAAAGGAAGGGCAGCCGACTATAGTGTACTTTCATGTCACTGTCATGGGCTTAGATTCTATTGATGAGAACTCAATGACCTATGGCCGATATATTTTTGCCCAGACTTGGAAAGATCATCGCTTAAGGCTGCCGGAGAATATGACACAAGAATACCGTCTGCTCGAGGTGGACTGGCTTAGCGTCTATGGCGTCCAGATTCTTTTCAAAATGCCAAATCAGTCACATTTCAAACAATGACGATACCAAATCACTACATGTGGCTGTACAAAGACAAAACTATATTGTATATGGTGAAACTGACTCTTAAATTATCGTGTATTATGAATTTCGCTATTTATCCACATGATACACAGGAATGCAAATTGCAGATGGAAAGTTGTAAGTGACAGACAGAGTTTTAGGCAACTCTGACAACACCCTTGTAAAATGGGAATTCTCTTTTAATTTTAGTGTCTCATACTACGGACGACATGATCTTTCAGTGGGACCCCACCACGCCCTTAGTGTAGATGAAAATATAGAATTGCCTCAGCGCTGATACATAACGAAACAGCTGATTGCACCCAGGTGTATTCAACCGGCAATTTTACCTGCTTGGAGGTGGTGTTCACTCTAAAACGACGTCTTGTCTATTATGTTTTTAATACTTATATACCCACTTGTATGATTGTGATTATGTCTTGGGTATCATTTTGGATTAAACCAGAAGCTGCACCAGCACGTGTCACTCTCGGTGTCACTTCACTGCTAACACTGTCAACGCAACATGCGAAATCCCAGTCATCGCTGCCACCCGTCTCTTATCTGAAAGCAGTTGATGCATTTATGTCAGTATGTACGGTGTTCGTGTTTATGGCCTTAATGGAATACTGTTTAATTAATATAGTTTTGAGCGATACACCCATACCAAAACCCATAGCTTATCCTCCCAAGCCAAAGCCAGAAGAGGTTAAAAAAGAAGAACCAAAACCAGAGCCGCCACCGCCACCCTCTCATCCACCGCTAACCGATGAAAAAATTGAGAAAATTTTCGATGAAATGACAAAAAACAAAAGGGTGAGTAGAACATGAACGATTTAGCAACATTTTGTATGTCATATTGTTATTTGAAATTTTCAGTCTCATACGTGTCATGGCCATAGTCATTCGCGTCGCGTTATGCGACCACCTCTTGATGCTGATGGTCCTTGGATTCCCCGTCAAGAATCTCGCATAATTCTAACGCCTACAATAGCCCCTCCACCAGCCGCACCCAAACCACCTGAGCCTGAACCACCAAAACCAAAGCTAACGCCCCAACAGGAACGTTTAAAACGTGCCATATATATAGATCGCACTTCTCGCGTCGCATTTCCAGCTTTGTTTGCCTCTCTTAATGCCATCTATTGGATAGTATTTTATGAATATCTTTAAGGTGTCTCAAACGTCTCAATAAAACTTTATTTAGCTGTTAGACATTTACGATTTAAGCAATCAAACTGACAACTGTGCAGAAAACACAATGAAGTAGTTCAAGTTGAAACAATTTACGCGTTTGTCCAATTTCTAATAATTCTAAAAGCTTGCCCTACGATGACGAATTTTAATTTTGCCAGCATTTTAAATACCAGCAAACTGATTGAGAGTTAATTAAGTGACTTAAATGTTAAAAGAAGTTGCACAAATAGTTTTAAATCAGTTTTATAGCCTTGGAAATGGTGAGCGTAGAGCAGGCTTCCGCCACTAATATTTTTCTCGGCCATTTCATTCTTTCTCACTGCTTTAACAATATGTCGAAAAAAGCATTACAATTCACAATAGCGTTTGCGTTGCAAACACTTGTATGTATTTGTTTCCCATTGTGAATTTCTATCTTTTAGCTAATAATAAAAAATGTTCAAAACTCGTATTTTAAGTAATTTTAATAGGTTATTAATTGTTATTAATAAGACACATATATGAAGAGTTACAATACCACAATAATATTCATTTTAAATTTTCGTTGTAAATACTATAAAAGAAAACAAAAGCAAAACATTTTGATTTCGTTTAAGCAATATACACATTTGTATAATTAAATTATTTTTAAAATTGTAATTGAATAAAATAACTTTTCATTTAGTAATAAATTTTCGTGATACGTCTTTTATATTTTAATACTTTAATTTATTTTGACCAGCCAAACGAACAAATAATTTATTAAATAAATTTTAATTTTGCAAAAAATTATACACTTGCCACGAAGCCGCCATTTTATGTTTTAAATAAACAACGATACTCTTAGAAAGCTGTGTTAGCTATAGAAATTCCATAAAATTAAGTAGGCTCATTTAACGGCAAGATAATATTTATCTACTCTTGTTAAACTCGTTATTAAGGATAAAGAAACATTTTGTATATAATGATATAACTACTAAAATATTTTATTTAAAAACAATTTTGTTTTATAATATTCAGGGCTGTTTGGCACTGTGCATTATTTTAAATATTTTTTCAAAATTTTCATGCTCAAATAAAATTTCAAAACCTATGCCCCATTTAGCATTAGGTTTGATAATATTGTAATAATAATTAAATATACATATGTATATTTTAAATAAATAACCTTAAGATTTTAAATTAGAATAAAAACAATTATATACTGTATGTCTGTAATGTGTTAATTATGTAAGTCTTAACAATGAACAAACGAAATCTGGTTAATTATTTAATTGTTTTAGAAACTAATAAATTAATTAACAAAAAAAAAAAAAATAAATAAACAAACATGGAATCAGTAAGCAAATCAAAATGAATTATAATAAAATAAAAAATGAATAAAATAAAAATGTGATGAAATTTATTGCACAAAACTCTGCAAAAATAAAAGACTTTAGAAAGGTTGCTAGATGCATAAAATCGTCTCAGTTCTTTCTAATCCAATAACGTCTTTCATCAAACAAATGTCATTGCTAAAGTCATACATATTTTTTTGCATTTAGAAATTAATTAATTTTGAGCCATAAAATGTTTGTTTCTACTAATAATGCACGCGTATATGCACTGCCAGCTCCACTATTTCGAATCCTTTTCGATCGTTTGCATAAATAAACTTAACACAAAAATAAATTTCACAATTTTGTTTTTGTATTCGATGCGAACAATCGAACATGTTCGAAATAGAGGAACTGGCTGTCAATTGAAGCTTGGATTTAATTGATTAGATGTTGACTTTGATCAGCCGTTTTGAGGCGCCATTTTGCTTAATGAAATCAGTTCCTGTGTTTAAGGTGCATCGTTACAGCTGGTTGAACTTAAAACTAACTTTAATATTTACTATAGTTGAAAACGAAATTAATAACACCTATTATTATGTCCGATTTCAAATTCATGTAGATTCCAGAGTCAATTTAACTTCGATTGTGTTTAAATATGAAGTAAGCGAAAAGTCCCTTTTAAAGAGGAAGGAGGTTATGAACTCGTGTGTTTATTTCTCATGTTTGTTCCGACATTGGTGAAACGTTTTAACAACTCTTGTTTTGCTTGAAGGTTATTCTTTGCATCTGGATTTCGCAAGTTAATGAGACAAAAAGTTTATTCGCCAATTGATTTAAAAATTTTAATATATAAGCAAATTATGATGGCTGAACTGACAAGCTGTCTGCCCGAAAAATAAAATTTCGACTAACTCTAACAATTATAAACCAATTTTAATAATGATAATAAATCAATAAACAAATTTTGGAAATCGAATGATCCAAGTATCCGACCACCAAATTAAAGTTTCAATATCTCGATTTTCAAACTTTTATCTTTCATTGAATGGGTGGGACAACAAATTAAATTTATCTAAAATTTAATTGAAATTTGCAAAACATTACATGCAAATTGAGTTAGAGAAGGGAGGCGAGGGGTTTATTATGTGGATTACAATTCAGATCCCCAAAAGTGGAAGAAAGGTTTATCGATTCAGGTATATCATCAATCCATCAATACTTTGCTTGGTGGCACTCCTTGTGAAATAAAAATAAAAATTTGTTGCATAAACTTTTCAAACCTCCTCATTTGTGTTTCGGTTAAGAACTTGGGTGAATTTTCTGACCAGTCAACTATTTTAAATTAAAAACCCTGCTGCTTAAATTTTTTGTATTTTGAATATCTGCATAAAATATATTTCTAAAGCACCCAACTTCAAATTGAATATATTTCACTAAACTCACGATAGCTCCACCATACTTAATATGCCCTCAATTATCATTGTGCTCAGATGAGGCAATTTAAATGTTTGCTGGGTAGTTTGCTAAACAGCTGCATTTTCTGACAATACAAAATCATTCATAAACATTTTCATTGAACTTTTTTTTTTTGCATCATAGCAATAAAATTAAAGCAGGTACATACATACATACATACGTACGTATGTATTACTAAACCCTTTTCCTACAAGCACACATGAAAACGACGTACAGCAATCAACAGTTGGCTGTTGTCATCACTCAATTACACATTTACATGCATTTTAGCTGAAATATTGTTGATAAACAAATCATTACAAGAACAAAAATGCACACAGTACCACATGCTTAACATAATATAGAAAATCAGTATTTGAAGGCGCAGGCGCTTAAATATAAAAAAAGATTGCAATACAATAATAAATCTGTCAAAAATGACAACTGGCAACTTTAAGTATTGATTTTTCTTCGAAAACAAAACAGACGTTGATATTAAACAATTATTGTTGTCTAAAGTGTCGCAGAAACAAAGAAAACATTGAAAAATAAATTGCCTACTTGCGGGCGCATTTATATTAAACATAAAATAAAGTCTATGTTAAGGAGTCTTACAAGCTTTTAGCCTAGATGCAAAGAAAATAGAATAAAAACAAAATCCTGCTTTGCTGAAACAACAAAATAAAGGAAATAAAAGGTAATACACACATACACACAACAAAATACAAAAGAAACATATTTCGTTACGACGATGATAAATATGCGACCATATGTGCCCTCAAATCATATCGCAATACGCGATTCCATAGATGAAGACATAAGTGACGATGTCGATGATGATGTGTTCATTAGAGATGCAAGAACATCAAAGGTATTATTATTAGTTATTAGACTTTGACTGGGAAATTGTCATTTGTTTTTACGCATTTTCTATATTTAAGATGAGGGAAGAGAAGGGCTTGAAACGCCCTTTAATGGCACCCAGACGAAAGAATGGCAAATCGTTTAGCTCTGTGCCCATAATGAAAAAGCACCGCCACTTCTGTTGGATGCGTTGCTGTGAAAGCTTTTGTTATGGCTTGGCAGCTATAACGATTGTTATAGCTGTGATTAGCTTAATAGCTTTGATACTCACCATGGTTCCTGTGCCTATGCAGAAAATTAAATTTTGGTTTCAACATCAAAGAAATAGCAATTCAGGTTATTGGCTTTGAACGATGGCCAAAAGTCGTATGGTGACAGCATGGGTAGCGAGTTTGTGCCTTGCACCCAAATCAGTGTACAAAAACTGTGGACACGCACTTCCACGCATGAACAGCGAGTCCCGTCCGGAAGGCTGATCTTAATGGTGACGATGTGTCGGATATTATTTTTGGATTCGGTGTCGATGATAATATTCAATATGAGGGTTATGCCTTGCCAAAATACAAAGAGCCCATTCAGGGCGACGAGGTGCCGTGTGAAGGTGGAGTTATAGCAGTGAATGGTGTCAATGGCGATTTAATGTGGCAAACATGGAGTGTGGCCAATGTGTTTTCCTTATTGTGTACGGTGGACATAAACCAGGACGGTTATGCGGATTGTGTGGCAGCTGGTCGATTGGGGGTAAGTGAGATATTTTATTCCCTAAAACAGCGCTACAATACAATATATAAAAGAGAAGTACATCTATGGCTTAGCAAACAGAAATTCACCTGGTTCGAATTAGACTAGATTTCGTAGTTCGATTTTCGCAATAGCTTAATTTAAAACATATATTTAAGATGCTTATGCTGTTGATACTGTGGCAGCATCACAAGCTCTTTGCATAATACTGTTTGGGGACTTGCATGATATTTCATTTCGTGGCTAGCCCATGTGAAAGCATAATTTCGAATTCGAATTTTTATTCAGTATAATACGGATTGCCCTCCGTGATATTGTTGCCTACAATCTTAACTGCGAAAGAAACTTAAGCGAGGTTTTTTAAATTAACAAATTTACTTCAATCTTCTCTTCAAGTTACAATGTTCCTCGCTCAAGCGAGGAACATTGATGCACTTAAGAATCATATGAATTTGTTAACACAATTGCTATTCTAACTATTGCAGATGATTTTTGCCATAAACGGGCGTAACGGCAATAACATTTGGGAATTTCACGAAGTGGAGGTAGAAACTAATTCACCCATTGTCATGGACTTGTATACAATAAACATGGTACGTGATTTGGATGGCGATGAAATATCTGAAATATTAGCAGTGCATCTGGAGGAACGTGAAAAATCTAAAGCTGGTCATATTAAGGTGATATCGGGCAAAACAGGAAAAGTTATACGCAGCATACCAACACCCTTTAAAGAGGAAGTGTTTGTTCCTTTACAAATTATTACTGATGAGACGGTACTGAGCTTTTGCTAATCATAACGGGTGGCCAAAATACAGCGGGTGGCGTTTACTCGATACGTTTATTGTCACTGATGAAATTTACCAGCGAAAAGGAGTTTCCTTTGTATCAGCACAAACATTCGGGCTTAATGGTTCCGTCAATATTGACCGATATCACAGGCGATCATGTGCCCGATATAGTGGTTTCGTCTTTCAATTCCACTGTTATGGCTTTTGATGGTCGTAACTTTTCCATGCTATGGAATTTTACATTTCCTTCCAGTGAAAGTGTGAGGTGCCATAGTGCCGGCCACTTTAACCATGACAATATAACAGATTTTATGGTTAAATACAACACTGGTCCCGGCTTTCCGGTTTATTATTATTCACAAACTACTATTTTGGATGGTAGCACAGGCAAACCGCTACTGGATGCCATGATGACAGATTCGGGCGGTTCGAATAGTTTATTGGGTGGCGTTTCTATATCGCAGACGTTTGGCGGTGACTTCTTTTTACACTGGCAAATGCAGTGCAGGGATAAATATGATGCCAAAGATGCATATGAATTTATACCGGGTAAGTTAAGGAATTTGTTTTTTATATAACAGTTATTTTACTGGCTTTAAATGAATATCACAGATAGTGATATTATACTGCAGGCACGAGCCGATACCTGCCGTCTGCGCTATAACACCTCTAGTGTGGTTAAATTATATGCCATAGCTCGTCACATCGAACCACCAGGGCTGTATTATTCAGCACAGGTTTGTAGATAGTGGGATAATTTTAGTTCTTAAATAATTTTTTACAAAATAATTTGCTTACAGATGATCTCGAGGTGCATTTGAATCGTACCCAACATGTGAACTTAATAACAACTCATAAAACTCCCAAATCTCCTTTGAAACATCCTAAATTATTGAAAAACTTTTGGCAAACAAGGAACTCTTGGAAAAGTTGTAGCCGCTGAAAAATTGGAGAATTTGGAAAAATCAAAAAATCAATTTAAAGAAGAAACAACCAGAAATCACTTGCTACCACCCGAACTAATGCAAGACGCGTTGGACAAGAATGAGCCTCAACTGTGGTTGATGCTTATGAGGCCTTAAAGCAATTAAGCTCTCCCTACTATGGTGGTGGCTATGGAGGAAATTCTCCAAGGGAATTCGTAAGTACTTAAACATGTTTAAAATGAAGTCAACGTGGCAGTAGGGGGTGAAGACAAATAAAATGAGACAGATGTGAATTTGATTTGCGTTTGTACCTGCCTTTAGAGCCTAACCTGACGGTGGCTTAAATGCACGGAGTGTGAATAAATTTACTTGATATATTATAATGGAATACACAGACACCTTGCTTAGGAGTTTCGGGCTAGCTCCTTTTCTGTCCTCGCGCCTTCCATAAGCCTGGAGCATCATGCCTTAACAGCTATCACCCTCCCAGGAATCTCGAGAACAGTCTGTTGGTAGGCAGCAGCACCTGGAGATCATTTGCAGCCCTGTTCGCTTGTGAAACACACTTGCGGTCAGGGACTACAAAATCTCTTCACAAGTCACCACGTTTCAGCTTCTCAATCAGAATCTCAATCAACGGTTGGCGAAGTTTCTCCTTAAGAGTTACCCCGGCGCTACCAAACCCCGTGGAACCGATTCGACCCTCAGTGTTAGGTTCGAAGAGCAATCTAAAGCATGTCCATAGGCCTGCTCTTCTCTGAAGATTCGGCTGCCAATACCAGACCGGGCTCTCCTAGGCCTCTATACCTCGAAAACAGAACGTCAAGGCGTTACGACAAACCAAGACACAACCTGACCCCGGTAAAATGAGACAACGAGAAAATGAGTGAAGCCATACCAGATACATTAGTTTCTCGTTGCACTTTGTTAGTTAAAATGAAATATACAATTAATGCATGAAGCATGTCACAAAGAACTTTTAACGTATCTCTCATCATTTCGATCGTTTAGCCAGTTAATTTTCCATAATTGATAGCCATTTTAAGCGTTAAAAGGCAATTTGTGCATATTGTCAAAATTTATTTATTGTGTCATGCACCGAACGTCACCAAAGCGACAAAGTTTTTTGTCTGGGACTTTTAGTGTCTCTCTAAATGTGTTGATGTTTTTCCAAAACAGAAATTTGGAAGTAGGCACTATGCTGGGAATACATAATTTTCACAAAATATCTTCATTTTACAATTATTGAAATTTCATAATTATTTAAATATTATACATAATTTCACAAAATATCTTCATTTTACAATTATTGAAATTTCATAATTATTTCAATTTTAAATATTAGGACCTTCTTAGTTGTTTTGCTTAGTCTTTCAGCCTTTTGAAAAAATGTTCAAACATTTACTTCATATTCTATTATTTCTATTGAAATAATGAGAATTAAAAAAAAAAAAACATTTAAACACATTTTCAAAGACAAGAAAACTTTCTGTATTGCTACTGCACTTTTCTTAACAAAGAAATGACTAGGCAAAACAACTAAAAGGTCTTTTGACCTAATAATAATTCAAATAAAATCGAACAAATCATTTTTGAATTAATGGAAATTTCAATTTTATTTTCTCAATAGCAAAAGACTACGACGTCATTGAACTACAGAAAGCTCAGAGGACTACGAAAATACTTACACCGACAATGAGGGTGCCTCAAATTGTACCTGCAAATGAACATCCCATACATTTGCATT
>BGZK01005041.1:0-10221 GCA_005406025.1 Eumeta japonica | reverse complement strand
ATCCCGCTTATTCCAATTGTCGTCATCGGCACGAGAAACTGTTGAGTATTTTTCCGATATTTGGAAAAATATTTATTACTTTTTGTAGATATTTGTTATATTTAACGTCCAAGGGAATTAATAAATCTTTCAAAATCACTAGATTATTGGCGATGTCGATGACGATGACTACAACTGAAATAAGGGAGCATATGTGAGCTGAGTAGTGGGCGTGTCATACCTAGACAGCTTTTTTCACCTGTAATAGTAAGGATTTCTATTGGCGAAGAAGTTTTTTTAATCGGCTTAGTAGTATTATAGCCTATTCCTTTAAAACAAACAACCAAATATTTCCTCTTTATAATGTTAGTATGATGATGATTAATAATCTATTATTATCTATTTGGGTGCTTCTTAATTTTATTTTGTATAGAATGGTATGTTTTATCAGCGCCATCTTCATTTGAAAGTATAACAAGCAAACAAGAGGAAGAAGTTACGAAAAAAGTGCTATTAAGAAAAGAAAACTCAAAACCAAAATAAATATGTACTAAAAAGTTTATAATTATTAAATTAAACTATACAACAAAATTAAATTAAATTCGTGACCAAGTGTGGAACAACAAAAAAATCTAAAAAATCAATTGCTGGTGTTTCATAAAATGTAAATATAGACAGAAAGCATTAATTGAGATCGTAGCTGTGTGGTTTAAGCGCCACTACAAGGAGTGCATAGTTGGCACAAGTCCGAGACCAAGGCTGCTGATGATTATTGGGACGAATATAAAAGAGCTGGCTTTTCCCCCCAGCTAAGATAAAAAAAATTTTACTTGAACCCGACAAACAAATTAATAAAAATATATGATACAAAATTAAACTTTTTTTAAAAAACTACAGAGTCGGACCAAACAATTTTGATAGAGCAGACCAAAAAAAAGTTACGCGTTTTAAAAGTTTATAGCTGGATTTTATTTTAGGGGCCGGTTAGCATTTCCCAGCTCTGGAACATTATTAACCCCTTTGCTCTTTTTGACCTTTATTTTAGAAAAATATAAATTCACCGTTTTGAATAACTAAAACGGGATTTAAGGGTGTTTTGCAAAAATATTGATCGTGAAATTTTACTGTAAGCCACTGAATGCACAAGAACAGAAAACCCAACAAGAAAGCAGGAAAACACCTTGGAGTTAATTTTTTTATTTTTTTTAAAATGATCCAATAATAGCTTATGATCCTCACTTTTTAGGTAAAAATTGTGTTCAACAAATTTATATAAAATATTACGAAAAAATATTTTGTAGAACATCTTAACCCTAGTTTCCGAACGTTTGGGCCTTTTTACCTCTTTTTAAAAAAATGAGTTAAAACAACATGGAATAAGAAATTTAACGGGTTAAAACGAAATTCGCCGAACATAGTTTTTACTAAACTGTAAGGGTCACAAACTCTTGGTAAGGTTAAAAAAGACCCATATATTGGGGAGCTACATAATTAAGATGTTCTAGAAAAATATTCTCTGTAATATTTTACATAAATTTGCCGAACATTGTACTTACCTAAAGTGTAAGGATCCGAAAGTTTTTTGGTATTTAAAAAAGAAGACGCAAAATTAACCCTAAAGTGTCTTTTTTCTGTTGACTTTCTGGTAAAGTTTTCCGGGTTTGTGCATTCAGAAACTTATAATAAAACTGCAGTAGGAATAGTTTTATAGAACATTTTAACACAATAAATCCTCGTTTTAACCGCTTAAATGCCTGATTTCATGTTTAAAAAAACAAGTTAGAAAGCTATATTTGATGGGCCGAATCTTAAATACCCTTCATAAAACTAAAGTACCAAAATTGTTCAGTTTACCAAAAGGCCAGTTTTGAGAAATCGGTTTTCGTTATATCTTGGCTATAAATGGACCAATGTTAAAAATTTTTTTCTTAAAATAATCTATATTTTACTACTATGGTCCATTTTGAACCAATAAGTTTAATTTTGAGAAACCGGTTTTGTTATATATCGGCTATATATGGACCGATGCCCAAAAAATTTTTCTTTGCGTTCAGACATCTATTCCTGTCTATTTCAGGTATTTTCAGTACCGAAAATGTTCAGGTTTACCAAAAGTTCACTTTCTTTTGAAATCGGTTTCGCTATATCCCAGCTATATATAGACCGATGTCCAAAAAATTTTTTCTTGCTTAAAAGTCTTTATCTTACCTGTATTAAAAGTTCAGTTTCTTTAGAAATCGGTTTTCGCTATATCTCGGCTATATATGGACCGATGTCCAAAAAAAATTTTTTTTTCAGATATCTATTTTTTACTCCTACATGGTCATTTTGGTGTTAGAACGTGTGTCAGTTCACCTACGACTTCAATTTCTTGAGATATCGGTTTTCGCTATATCTCGGCTATATATGGACCGATGTCCAATAAAACTTTTACTTAGAAGCAGCGGTAGTTCACTACGATATGTGTTTCTTAGCACAGAAAGGCGTTTTAGTTCATGAAGCCCCCCGATTCCTTCAGAAATCGGTTTTCGCTATATCTCGGCTATATGTGGACCGATGTCGAAAAAAATTTTTCGTCACTAATGACTAAGTCAAATCCGAATATTTACTTTAAATCAAAAATTTTCAAAATTTCCATACAAAATGCAAATTTTTTCCGAGGTACCTCCGGTGTTTCGGATATATCTCAGCTATTCGTGAACCGATTTTGCTGAATTTAAATAGCGATTCCTCGTGGACAATATGCAACATATTAGTGAAAGAACGAAGTTTCTAAGTCAAATAGTTTTCTCAGAAACTTGATTTCAACAACACACAGACGGACATCGCTCAAATAACTTTTCTATTAACGCTGATCAAGAATATATATACTTTATAGGGTCGGAAATGAATAATGAAAAAATTACAAACGGAATCACAAACTTATATATACCCTTACACAGTATGTGAAGGGTATAATAACGACAAAACCCATATAGAGTTAAAATGTTCGACAAAATATATTCTCCGTAAAATTTTACTTAAATTTGCTGAACATGCTTTTACCTCAAATGGTCACATGAGTTCCTATGCCGATTAACATTAGCGATGTGCAAAGCTGGGAAATATTAATTGGCCCTTAAAATGAAACCTAGACGTAAACTTTCAAAGCGCCGATACACGCGTCTTTTGGTTTCCTCTAACAAAATTTTTGCCGGATCTTGTAATGTTTTTTTAGTGTTGTACAGTGTTATTTATCATATGCTGAGTTAATTTTATTGGTAGGTATGCATGTATTCGTGTTTTTCACTTTTGAATTGCAACCTTGCGCCATCATTATTTGTGAGATATTTTCTCAGCTTAATGGGGAAGCTTCTCATATGATGTTAATACAGGAACGCTTTTACTCAATAGTTACATCAAAATAGCAATTTTGACACAGAAATAGAATTGGGAGAAGCGCCAATTTTGGTCAATTTATATTGTTTTTCTCTCAATGCAACCGTTCCATGCTATAAATTTCTGATTCGAGCATTGGAGAAACGGAGCATTTTTTTTCCTAGGCATAGTTATATGCTACTCTTTAACTCTTAGGTTAATGGGAAGGGTATGATAGCCCATGTCATACGGCATACATACATATGTACATCTAAACCAGTCTACCGAATTTAGTTATAAAACAAAAATTATTATTAAGTTCCAAAATAACTTTAAAGGACGGTTTAGAAGCGGGAAAGCGTGTATAACATTATCCGTCACGCAATGTTCCTTCACCTTCAGGCATTTGCTCGTATAAAATACGACTGTTAACGAAATGCACAACAAAGAGCATACAAAATTATAATTCTATTTAATTGTGTACCAAATTTCAAGCAAGCAGATCGATGTCGCTATTTTCTTAACAAGCAACAAGAAAATAACACTTGAAGTTGACAACAACAAAAAAAAAGCAATAAGTTAGTATTTCTATTTTAATACACTCGAAATAATTTTGTACAAGAAAACCATTTTTTCATTAGTAAAAAATCTGAAACTTACAATACAAAAAAACATTTTTATTTTCATTAAATACATTTAGTGAAGCTGATTGCCTTGTATGTAACACAGTAAAACAGAGAAGTTAAAAATGATTGATGATAATCCTGAAATCAGCTGACAGAAAATTGCGAATAGCTAAATGTAAACAACCGAAAAAACACTTTTTTTTGCAAAGTGTGTGAATATTTGATTGTCTTTTATGTAATTTAATTGCAATTTAACAAAAATATGTGAACTTATAATTGAGATTGTGATAAATTAATCAACAATCTGATAAATATTGTGAAATTGACCATAATGCAGTTAATTACTTTTTATTATTCTATTCTTACGAATAGCCAGAGCAAAACACGAGGATTAGTGCTAGAAAGAAATAAAACAATTTTTCGTTTCATCTCTGTTTCTGCTCCGGGTATGCAATCAAACATTGAAATGATTAAGGGCATACAATTTTAAACGGCATTATGAAATCGTCATTCAGAACTACGTAGAACTACGTTGTCAGGGGAGCAGAAACAGGCTTATAAGAAAATTAAAAAAATGATTTAAAGTTAAAAAATTGTGAAACTGTAAACGGTTGCATTAGCAATGTAAACATTGCATCGTGCAGCAAAATTAAGGCGTCATGTTTAGTAGCATTTGAATCAGCAAAAAGGAGAAGCCATTTGAAGATGGTGTATTTTTAAAGAAATGATTTTCTCAATTCTGCCTTTATACGGTGAAGCAGGGCAATAGGTAGAAGTAATAGTGAGTAAATTATCTCTGTCTGTTAGCAGAACTGAGGATGTAGGGCTTTTTCTGAATATAAAAACAAATGACAGTATTAAAGCAAAGTATGTTTATGTGTGCTTCGATGAAAGTGTATACATTTATGATGTTAGTCAAATGATAGTTTGAATGCAAGTTAATCTTCACGTTTTCGTACATTAAAAGTTAAACATTTGACTCAAACGCTGATCGCCCATTCCATTACTAACGTATCAAGAAAACTTCCAAAAATTTTTTAGATTTTCGGTATATCGTCGTGGCAGCTTATGTGTTCTAGCTGTCATTTTATACATCTCTAGTTAATGAAGCGATTTTAAGTTTTCGATCACAAATTTTTCAAAACTGAATCAGTTTTCGGCTATCTCGTCTAATTTCTGAGATAAAAGTGCCGATGTGCGATCGAAAAGATAAAATTGCATCATCTAGTCGAGATGTGTAAAATGGCAATGAACTCCCTGTTAGATACCTTAATGGTATCTTCGCTATATCTCGGCTATATGTGGACCGATGTCGAAAAAATTTCTTTTGCCTCTAATGACTACGTCAAGTCCTATCAACAACTTTGATAAAAAAATTCATACGAAATGTTAATTTTTTCCGAGGTACCTCTGGTTTTGCGGCTATATCCCATCTATTCATAAGCCGAATTTCAATAGCAGCCTGTCCGCACGATGATCTGACTGATTGGCATTTAAATTAAGTTTCTATGCTCAAATAACTTTTCTACTTATGCTGATCCAGAATATATATACTTTACGGGAACGGAAATGAATATTAAAACTGGTAAGAAAGCTGTATTCTACTGGGCCGCATCTTAAATAGCCTTCACTAACGTCCGTGTGCACTATTTGATAATAAGAAAAAGCAAATGACTTTTTCTGGTACCAAAAATAATTTTAATTTGCTTACTTGTCTATATGCTTGAAAATTTGTTTTCTAAAATCCGTATTTCTACTTTCTGCCAATAATTCTTTTTGTGTTCGTGTGCATTTTCAATTTCTCGAAAATTCGCGCCCAAAACTTTTTGCTTCAGATATCCATATGTTACTACCATAGTAGAATTCGGTACCAAAAGTCTAACTTCTTGAGAAATCGGATTTTGCTATATCTCGGCTGTATATGGACCAATGTCTAAAAAAAATTTTTTTGTTTAAAAAAATCAAAAAGTTCAATCTCTTTGAAATCGGTGTGTGCTATATCTTGACTCTATATAATATGTCCAAAAGATTTGTTTTACCTGCAGATATCTATTTTTACTACTTGCCCATTTTAGTGTTGTAAAGTGTTCCAGTTCACCTAAAAGTTCAATTTCTTGAGATACCAGTTTTGCTATATCTCGGCTGTATATGGACCGATGCCCAAAAAATTGTTTTATTTTAGAACGGCAGTAGTACTACTACCGTGGCACAAAAAGATTTTAGTTTACGAAACGCCCTGATTTTAGCTATATGCACTAATGTCGCCACTAATGAATAAACCAAATCCAAATATTTGTTTTAAATAAAAATAAAAAATTCAATATTTTCATACAAAATGCTAAATTTTTCTGTAGTACCTACATTTTTCTGAAACGATTTTGTTGACTTTCAATGAGAGAAACGGTATTTCAACTTACTACAGACAAACTGACAGTCGGACATCCCTCAAATAACTTTTCTATTGATACTGATCCAGAATATATATACTCTACGGGAACGGAAATGAATATTGAAAAATTTACAAACGGAATCACAAACTACAAATTTAGAATTAAGTCAATTTTGAACTACATACATATGTACGATATCATTTACCAGTACACATGTATGTATACATATGTACTAGATCCAAATTAATTAAATTTATTTGCTAAAGCTGGGTTCAGTGAAAGGTAAAGATGAAAAATTATTTGGAAGTGAGCGGCAGATACCACAACATCTTTGTGGTTCTTTGATTTTTATTTTAATTTTACACTAGTATACAGATATAAATGATTCCAGATATAGAGCACTCGCCATAATATGAATATAATAGGAAATGACACAATGTTTGAATAAAATCAAGACAATTACTATCATGTATTAAATGAAGGTTTTGTTTAAATTTTTGTTTTATTTGAGAATGTAAAAGAACTTTTCATTAAGTTTGTTTCTACACATATTCATATACACATATAAATGCTATAACTATAAAGATGATGTTCAGAAAACTTTTAAAACTTGATTATTTATATTTTGGAGTAGTCAACTTATATTTTAGGGTGTCCATTTATTAGACTGTTAATGTTATCAGGTGCACTGTATATTTATATATCATGCAGTTTTGACAAGTAAAACATTCATTGAATTTTTAATTTTTTTGAGAGCAATTTCTGGAAATTTCTCTTACTCTCTCTCCAAGTAAAATGAACCCAAAAATTATTAATGGTCTACTAATGTCTATTTTGACAGACATGCGCCATTACAAATTACTACGTAAGCTGTAAAGCCACTTTAAAATTTATAATGAGTAAAATCTATTTTAATATTGCTTGTTTTGATAAAATCCATAAGTATATAAATGACTCCGGAAAACCAACAACAACAAAAACGTCTTGCTCAACATGTAAGTATGTATATTTATTGCGTATCATCCTGAGCGTCTACCCAGTCTCTTTTAAATATTTATTCTTATTAAAATTAGGAAAGCATATTTTCGAGTATTGGATTAAGTAACTCTGCCTTCAAAATATGTTAAGGCATATAAGTAAGAAGGGTATTTATGTAGGCTAGATGTAAATTATTGAGCTTAAATTGAGCCAGAATGATCTATAAATAGACGGTTGTACGAAGATTGCTGAAAATTTGTTGCCTAAGCTTAATTTCTAAATTTCTGTATAATGTAAATACTTCTATATATGAAATTACCAAAATTCGATATGTATTTCATCAAGTTCCAAATATATCGCTCTCGATTGTTTAAGTGTTGGAAATAATTCAAATTACACTCAAATGTGTCATGAAAACGAGTTCGAAATTCTTCAGAATTATTAGTTAATTGTGAAATTTATTTTATTCTTAAAGATTTTATTTCTATCGAGATATATTATCTTATTATTTAATTTTTATAATTATTTATAACACGTTTTTTGTTTTAGTATTTATTTAATAATGATAAATGTTGTTGAATTAAGCTTAATTTTTTAAAAATTATTTTTATGTTGCGGATAACATTTTATTTAACTGAGCATTTTTATTTGAGCAAAGTGTTTGAAATGTTTATTTTAAAAGATTTTAACCAATTCGATAGTCGTTCGTATTGAAAAATCCTGCCAACCGACCGTGTTAATGTTTTGTACTTGTGTCCACTATAGCAGGTTTAATTGTGAGAACTTCAATATTAAGTTAGTGACCATTAGTAAGCAAAACAAATGTCGCGAGATAGCCCTATTTACTTACATACGTACATTAAGGGTGGGTTAACTAACATTAGTTAGTGGTGGATAGTCTAAGTTGGTTAGCCTGGCTAGCAAATGTAATGATTATTAAATCAGTTTCGTGTTGTGTGAACGAATATGCATTTTAAACAAACACTTTCTTTTTACTTTATGTATACATATGTATACTCTTAGCCAAACTTCTACATTCATACATAAATATGTACATATATGTGTATATATACAAGTGTGGAAACTTTCTGTTATAACAAGGATAATTGTACCACCTCTTGCTCTTTATTTTAATGAATTGCGTGTATTGGCTTGCAGCTGCTGACTGGCGAGTATGGAGATGATGAGGAAATATGTGGTTTTGCTGTCCGCTTTAAGTGGCTAAAATTTAGAAAATTGTGACGATTTCAACTCAGCAAAAATAACAGAAATTAAACAAATGCTGTTACGTTTGAATCATATCTGAACAAAATATTAAAGAGGGTTGTTAATATTGTAACTAAACGTCTCCCTTTGTAGGGACTTTGAATTTCTTAAAAATTAATTTTGATTAGTTTCAGACTATTTCCGAATAAATTAAAAATTTTATTCCTGCTAGTTTAAAACATAAAAATCATATCAGCTAAAGCTACAGTCTTATTGTAAGTTTTAGGTCAAAAAGCGTGACCGCTACTTTCTTCTTTACCGTTATTTTAGGCAAGTAATTGCATATAAACAAATCAAATCGCATATGTATAGTAAAAAGTAGTGATTACACACTGACCTAAAACAAACTTATAATGTGACCATAAGAAACACAAATTTAATTTTTTCAAAACTTTATCAAGTAAAATTTTAAAAATTAATAAACTATTTTATAAACTTTATTTGGAAGCATATGCGAGAACATTGTATAACAGAACATAATATAACATAACATAGTGGAGCGAACTTTCGAAAGAAAGCTTTCTAGTATTTTCCAAACTGCTAAAGAATTGAGTGGTAAGAATTTAGCTGGATAGAACATTGCGTGTAAAACATGTGAGAGTATGGCATAAAGTATGAATAAAATACAAATACATGACTACTAAATGGCCTGCTTATCCCTTTTTTCGGCTAGGCGGCTAATTATGCCATTGCTCTTAAGCATTAAACACATTCGACACAGCAGGCTACACGAACACCGTAGTTGGCTACATTTTTTAAATACATAATTATTTTGGAAGCGGCAGTTACCATCATCAAAATCATTTTTAAAATTTTGCTTACGAAATCATATCTATTATTCACATGTAAACTTTATTCATACAAATTTTGCTCTAAAACAATCATTTATATAACTTTTTATATGAAATTAAAATCACTAATATGTGTTGTCGTAAAAAAAATGGAATTAGATCTAAGTTGATGGCAGCTACAACGGTAGTCAAGTTGCCAGGGTAGATACGCCCTTTTCAAAATGACAGCTCCCATAGGAACGCGTGTAAATTATTTTTGACAGATTGTAGTCAGTAGCTGTTGTTTCCAACTATTTTTTGTTTCACTGTTACCTATACATCTTGCCCGAATACCGTCAAAAAGTTTGATTACCAAAATGAAAATCTGTACTGGAGAAGGACTTTTTAAGGTTTCGTACTTCAATGTAATACGGAATCTTATTGTTGGGACTACACCGTCCGTCCGTCACAGGCTCCGTTATCCGAAACGGTAAGAGCTAGAGAGCTGAAATTTTCACACAATGTTGTTGTATTGTGCCGCTAAAAAACAACAATACTACAGGTAATCCATATTAAGAGAAAGTAGGTGTAACTTTTGAACTATAAGAGCTAGAAAGCTGAAATTTGCACATGATGTTGCTGTAGCGGCACGATACTCAAATCAACAACATACAAACTACGGGGTGCGCTCACACAATAGGTGCCCCATTTTAAGGAAATATAGCTGTAACTTTTGAACCATAAGAGCTAAAGAGCTGAAATTTGCACAAGATGAAGAAACTAAACAAAAACAATGACTGTAAAACTACAGTGGGCCTCACATCAAAAAAAATTAGTTAAAACTTTGGAACCATA
>BGZK01005040.1:0-10224 GCA_005406025.1 Eumeta japonica | reverse complement strand
TTCTTGACTGTAATAGTTTTTGTCATTGACCCTCTACGAAGTGGATTTAAATTTGTGACTTAGCTATTACAACAGCTACTATACCAACAAATAAAATACATATTTATCATTGTAACTTATCATTCTCTTTTAACTTTCGTGCTTATAGTATATCTCTCTTCGAGCGTGTTCATTCATTACAAGAAAAGTGCAAACAAGAAGGAGATTCCACCTATATATAGGTCTGCGAGAGGAGTAGCGGTCGATCACTAATACGTAACTCTTATAACTCGAAAACTTTTTCGTAGCGCTCAAATAAAATCTCTTTACACCGAGCGCGTCTTCTCACGAATGCAATTTCCAATTTTTCCTGCGTATATCCTCGACCACCGGAATTATTCATTATTTTCGGTCGGTGTCACTCGATAAATCTTTTGGAGGACGAGGCGCCGACGACTGAATTATTTATCTAACGAACTTCAGCCCGAAGAGGGATGCTCGTGAAAGAATAAGCTTCGAGTTGCGAAAGAAAGCTCGCCGCCGGCACGCGCGTCAGTCGGTCTGCTGGACTGACCGCAGTTGCGTGAGCAGGTAGACAAAATGGCGGAATTCAATTAGGGAAGCGATAATGAACTGGTGGCGGTCGGACGCATCCAACCCGTGTTTAACGTTTTTTTTCCTCATGCTTATCTCGTTTGCTGGGTACAAAATAAAATTCATATGCAATACAAATCCGGAATACAAATTAAGAACCTCCCCTACAGAACATTAATATATGAAGAATGGTAGGGAGATACGAGATTCGCGGTTAAAGTCAATATAACTGTGCAAACAAAATCAGATGCATCGTTCATACACTAACTAGCTATCAGTGTTACTTGCATTGATGTAAAAGCTGTCTTATAATAGCATTGTGTATGCGCTAAATAATGGAATACTAACGAGAGCTTAAAAGTGCGAATGTTAAGGTGGGAAACAAAATTAACGAAATCATGAATACGCCTATTCTATGTTTATATTAAAATGTTTTGTGATATCCATTCTTGAATTTAATTCTCACATTTATGTGTTTAATTAAATTGAAGTTCATTTTGAAGTTGCTTATGGCGATTTTTTAAAAGCTCACGTTTCTTTTCTAGGGAATAGTTAGAAGTGACATTTCTTAACTTGACACCATATTTCATCATTGAATCTGTAATTAAAGATTATTTAATGGTCGATCACTCATTAATTACCCATACTTTGGTGATGGTTTAACTGGAAAGTCATAGCTATAAATTAAGTGTTTAATGAATAATCTATATAAGTATTTCTTTTATATTTGTTTAAACGTATACTAAATTAAAAACAATGTATAATATCGAAATTATAAATATCGCTTTGTACAGATCAATATACAAAGTTTACAATATTTATTAACATTTTTAAATTATCTTTTATTATCAATATTACAATCAATAACACGCTTCTCAAGCATTAACTAATTTAAAATAGTAATTAAAGTCAGTAATCTTAATCTAAACCACATAATAATGTTAATGAATTAATTAATCAAATATACTATATACATGGTCCAATTTCCAGACTACGTTAATACATTTAATAATTATATTAAGGCAGGATGTATCTAAATCAATCTTTATGTTGATTTCTTTGCAGATATTCATACAGCTTACCCTATTCATAGTAAAAGATGTAAATCTCTTGATAATGCGACCAAAAATGCGTAATCTATTTTATGCTCATTTGATAATTCAGAGCGTGAGCTTTCTACGAGGAAGGAAGTAGACGGCACTTTCACGTACAGCTACCGAGCCCAGTAAGTCCAAATTAATAAGATTTTTACCATAACCGCCCAACATTACATTTCAGTCCCAGAGTTAAAGAGAAATGTAAAGCAAAATAAAATTTCATTAGAGTTCATGTACTGTAGCAAATTTCATTTGATGTGAGTGCGTACACACTCACATATACATATTATTAACATACACATGTATGTACACATACACATATTATTAAAATCTATCTATTATAGGGAGCTAAATACAAAGACGAAACGTCTAACATCTATTTAAGTGTACAGCGTGTAGTATTAGATCATAAAATAAGAAAATTTCTTCAGAAATGTTATCAGCAGGTTTTCAAGGCAACCTTTGAGAACTTACCTCAATAGCTACGGAAAAAAAGTCAAAAGCTTTACATACATGTATCAATTCCATACTACCTTTATTTTACGGCCTTGGCGTGGATATTAAAAGAACTTCATGGCATTCCACGAAAGCAATATGAAATTTCTTGTCTATCACCGCGTGCTAGCGAAAAGTATTCGCTTGCTGCCAGTCTTCATTTTCAGCTTAAATCGGCTTAATTTTAATGACGGGAGTGCTGCGGCGCCGTGCCGGGATAATATAGCGGGACGCCGAGCAGGTCCGAGATGGTTGTTTAACGTCCTCAGCATCTCGTTTTCATAATACTAATAAAATGAGGGCGGGGGAAAAGTTTATTCGTATTTTAAAACTAACAAGTTGCAGTAAGATCTCTTTGGCTGTATTATCTGGACCTAACTGGTTTTATATACCATTAAATAGATGACATTCAAAAAAAAGGAAATTAAAAAGTAAAATTTGTGTCCCGCCATTTCTTTATTCTTTTTCTGTGCACTAAAATGAGCATCTAATGTAGAAATTGGATACATTTTGAAGTATTATTACATGGGTGGTGCTACGCAAACCCTCGATAAAAAATTGTGGAATTTATAGATCTAATGCCATGTCGGTGAGAATAGCACAAAACTGGTTCAAGCATTTTTAATCTGATAATTTTAATGTTTAAGATGAACCTCGCTATGGTCGACTTGTTACGCATAAAGTTGATGTCATGTTTGTAAAAGTAGAGCAAAATCGGCATTTTCGTTTTTATAATATAGCTGAAGGGCTGGAAATTGACCACAAAACAATTTTAATCTATTTGAAAATGGCTAGATATACAAAAAAGCTCGAAACTTGGGTCCCACACGAGCTTACAGAAGGAAATCTAATGAATAGTGTACTCATTGGCGATTCTCTTAAAACGAAATTAACCAAGTTAATCCTGGTTTGGCTATTTTGCACGTAAGTTGATGCTATGTGTACGGCGGGATTGGAAGGGCATTATTCATACTAGTTTTACCGCCGGGTAAAGATCAATTTGGATATCTTCTACCAACTTGGCTGATGATACTCAAGCAACAATTTGAGAAAAATAGTCGGAATTGATCAACATAAACGGTGTGATTTTTCACCATGATAATGTCAGATTACACACATCTTTAGCCACTCAGCAAATATTGAGAGAGTTTGGTTAAAGTGTTAGTACATCCACCATATAGCCCTGAACTTCCATGCCTCAGATTTTGACTGACCTGCTTCGGTATCTTCAGAATCCTTTAGTTTGTATTGGGCTAACATCAAGAGAGGACCATCAAAACTGTTTGTCGCAGTTTTTATCAGAGTCCCAAAATCTAAAATAATGCGATTATGGACTACCTTCAAAATGGCAACAAGTTGTTGAAAAATTGTCTTAATTTGTACATGAAATACGAAAAACTTTTTCCCTGACTTTATATGACTTAATACATTTAGGAACGGTTGACCTTAGGTTGAGGTTGAGCAGTATAAGTTTCGAGCTCGATAAGCGCAAAATGTTATTGCTCATTTTCCAACTCAAAGTTATCAGCGTATTCTTTTAATATTTTATTCAAAGAAATAATGTACTTGTTTATTATCAAATATTTAGTCAACGTTGTACATTCAACAAATCAACCAATTTGAACGATTTTCAGCATTAGATACAATTTTTTTTACAATTAGATACATTAGAAAGAAATTTATTTGAATTTTAAAAATAAGTTGCTTAATGAGTCTAAAGGTTTTAAAATATATATATATATATATATATATATATTGTCAAGGATTTCTTTTGATCTATTTAATAGATGAAAATGGTACTTGTGAAATTCAATGCCACTTTTAAGTAAAAATAAAAAATTTATATTAAATATTTAACTTATAATTTATAATGAAAAACAATCATTTACAAATTTTTCATTTACAATTTCTCGTATTCAAAAAATCAATTGATCAAGCTCACAATATTCAACTTAGTTTTATCAGACAATAGCACTTCTTCAGCGATTTTGCCCACGTGCACATACAATGTATTCCTTGACCCTTCTTCTTTTGTATTTATTCCGTCATCTTTATATTATTCGATTTTGCTATCAATTCCCATTTAATTCCTACTTTTAATTCTGATCTCGCAATTGTTTCTGATTTCAATTCGAGTCACGGGCTTGATGATAATCCCGGTTGCAGTTTCATACACGGTACTGATTTATATGAATCCAGGACAAACGCTAATATTAAAATGAAACATAGGCTATTGCTACAAGTGAAAGAATTTTTAGAACTGGTCTAGTAGTTGCGTTCAACAGTATACGAATACGAAGTTGGAGACAAATGCTAGTAGGTATAATAGAAACAAACGTGATAAACGGAACGTTGTATCAAAATTTTACTTTTATACTTGTGACCATAAATATATTGAGGATGATTTTTATACATAAGATAGAACTGAACTAAATTATTAAACTGATCGATTCCAAAAGCTAATATGAGAATCGATCAGTTTAATAGTTTAGAAAAAGGTTCATTTCATTTGACACATGCACACACATACCCAATATACGCACCCACACGCACATGCATTGGCTCATGCTTAAG
The DNA here is from genome assembly GCA_005406025.1 of Eumeta japonica. Classification (NCBI taxonomy): domain Eukaryota; kingdom Metazoa; phylum Arthropoda; class Insecta; order Lepidoptera; family Psychidae; genus Eumeta; species Eumeta japonica. The sequence goes on along the minus strand of BGZK01005040.1, from coordinate 5,485 downwards.
CACAAGCAAAGGCACATGCACACGCGCATGGATACTCATACGCACACAAGAACGTGCGTGCGCACACACATCCGATTATGCACAATGTTACATTGAATTAGTTAATTATAAAAGTTTCAAAACGTATAACATAATGTTCCTAATTTAATTTTAATAAGTTTTAAACTGTGACTTCATTTTAAAAAGTGAGTTCTGAGAGTTCCTGTTGTTAAAAATGTGTTTATAAGAAGCTTGAGAAAGAGATCAGGAGTGCATTAATTGAAGGTTTTACTAATATTGTGTAACTCTCAGATATCATTATTTACGAAATATATGTACATCAGTCATACATAATTACTGAATTCATATAGAAGAAGAGTAAAATAGTAATAAAAAAGAATTTTCACCAAAAAAATAGTCAGCTTTGTGTCAGCAATCCTTAAATGCTTTTAAATTTACTGTTCATCTTAAAATGTCCACATCAAAAGCTTTGCTACGCTCTAATAAAAAAAAAAAACATAGTCATTAGTTCTAGTTCATTGGCTTTTCTTTCATTAAGCAACCCTTAACTGCGGCATTGATGGGTGTTGTGCGATCGAATAGACATGACCCGTTTGTCTTTTAAAAGCACATGAATATTATATACTTAAAATAAATTGAACTGTAATATTTTTTACTATCTATAATAGATAAATAACTTTATATCCGTCTATTTATTATGCAATAACTTTATCGTTGTTGTGTAAGTTTTGATGGTCCACTGCTGTAGCACATCCTTTCCTAATTATTTTAGTTTAGGACTATAGCGTTAGCCCGCGGCTTCTCCCTAGTGGACGTAGAATTAGTTCTTTTCACCTTAGCATCGACCGATAACGCTATACATTCGATCACAAACTTACTCCTACTCTCGATTTCGATCCTGGTCGCCCTTTTGACTCCGATTTCGGTATCAACTTAGATACCGGTTTTGCTTCTGATCCATATTCGATGAAATATCCCATAAAAAGCCATACTATTACACCAAAAACCAAATATATAGCCGCAATTTTTTCATGTGGAACGACCTCACTAGCGTTTTAATTTGATCCCATTCCTGATCATGATTCCAATCACGGACCGATGTTGAACTTGTTCTCCTCTTTGTCTTGTTCTGTTCTCTCTCTTCCTGCTGTTGCATATATATATATATATATGTATATGTTTATATAAAGCAAAAAAAGCGTTGGTAAAGCAAATAATTCTTTTCACAATCATGCGAACAAAGGCGTTGAGTAGAAGTTAGTGACAGACGAGGACAAGCATTCAGACTTTTGCATTTATAATATGAGTTAAATTAAACTCTATTTCTAAAGATATATAATATATACCTTACTACTAGGCGTCCTCAGTCCCTCGTTGAAGTTTCCATATTGCGTAATACATATCTGAGAGAAGTTTTTTGACAATCTCGGATATAACTTTTATTATTGTAAAATTCAGCAATTTGTGTGCGAACAGATGTGAAAATTAGATTATTATAAATAATTTCAAAATAAAAATTACGAAATTCAAGATATTTGTACCATAATTAATTTTAAAATCCTAAACTAAATCCCAATGCTATTTTATAGTTTCAGTTTTCACTTCTGTCGGCAGTTCTTAACTCTCTAATGTTTTTCAAATAATATTCAAGCTATAAAATCAAATAAGATAATAAAATCAATAAAGAAGTTTTTTTTAAATGGCACATATTTGCCTTTTATAAATATTTAATTTTAGTAAATTTTACTTCAGTTACGATAAAATATGATATAAAATGTTTGAGGAAAATTATATTTTTTTAGAGGTTAAATCTTATTTTGACTGTGCTATTATATTGATTTTAAATTTATTTTTTCTTTTTTATTTTACCATTTTTAATCTATATTTGTACTTCATAAAAAATATATTATTTATGATATCACTACTATTTATTCAACTGGATGATTTTAATATGTCCCATTCTTATTCCATGCCAGAATTTTTATGCTGACATTCAACGAGTCCCAGGTTATATTGTATTCCTGTCGGCAACCATGAAATGAAATATCTTATTTTAATCTTGCAATATCTTTTCGTATGAACCAAATAGGTATTATTAGATTTTCTTACCTCTTTCTGATCCAAATAACGCTAAACTTCCATATCGAAACCGAGATTGGAATCAAGATACTTGCACGTTCTTTGTTAGATGTTCAATATAGGAGAAAACGCGTATGAATCACTTTTTCTCTAACTCGTTGTGAAGGAAAAAGCAAAAAGAAATCTAGCTTCTCCGCCTGGTATCTGGCACGTGACAGGGTTCGACTTCCAACTAGAGAAAATTATTTCTCATTTCTATTATGCAGTTAAAGTATTTTCAAATTAGTGCAATAAATTACTGGTTCTTTATACAGGATGCAGAGAACTTGTTAATAATCTCGTCAATTGTGTTTTAAACTATTTTTGTCTTATAACTCATTTTAATACATTAAACGCCTATATGTTACATAAATAAATAAATGAAACCCTCAGAAAACTAAACTGTAAGAGAATGAGACGAATGCAATACTGGGACTGGGATAATACATAGTTATTCGTTACATTGGTACCAAGCTAAAAGTTATTTTACATTTTATTATTCAAAAATGACAACACACAGGGGCACACGTGTCTCTTTCTTTGCATTCTATCTCATTCTCTCGCAACCCATTTCCTATGGATTTAAATGTTTGTCTTTTGTGACGCTTTTTTCGTTTCATCAAGTTTCAAATCACAATGGTATTAAACAAGTTTTAACTTCATTAGATGTATACGATTATGTTCTCTTCGTCTAAGATGTTGTTATGCTTTAGTTTTCACACTGATTTAATACACATTAGGAACTTTAAATATTGTTGGAACTGTAGTAACAGATATCGAATTTAATATTACGTTATGGTGGTATAAAAATCTGTAATAATTTTTTTCCGGTTTCCACGAGAATTATAAAATATTCAGCGTTACAAGCTTAGAGGCACGAACTCAATTAGAATTTAATAGCTTATAGTTTGTTGTGTTTTTTTATTTTGATGTCGTTTTTTATTATCATATGGGGTCGGCTTGCGTATCAGTCAACAAACATTTAAATAAATAAAAAACGGCAACAATCGACAAATGTTTAATCAATGGCTTTATTATCTAAATTCCGTGACAGTATCGGTATTTTCTCTAATCTAATAATCCTTTTTTATGATATTACTTGGCCGGATGTAATTCTTTCAAGAGAAAAGTTAAAATGAATTCGATGTCTAATAAGTTTATCAAAGTGAAGCATAAAAAGTCTCTTTGACACAATAATAAGTGTTTGAGCGAGTAACACTCAAGCGGATCGAGCGAGATTTAATTTTTCTGTTCGCGAGGAAAAATAAAATTCAACGCAATTAAGACGCCAGCTTCGTTCTAAAATACAAACAGCTTTAACGTTAACGTAACGAACCGACGAAAGCGCACGTATTTAATCGCGGCTTTGTACGACTTTTCGCGAAATTTACTTAAATCATGTCGTTCGATACCGTTTCCTCGGGTCTTGGATCGGAAGTGTTACAAATGAAACAAGCAGGTGAAGAGAAACAAATTAATTACAAACGCGGAACCCCCTGTACATAATAAAGAATTCAGATTGTAAAGAAAGTTTCTCGTGTATTTCGACGGAGCTGTTGATTACTCGTCGAATTTGGTAACGGTTAAATTAAAACGTGTGCAAAGATTTAGGGCAAAGTTTATTATTTGCAGGTGGAATAACAATTTTTTATTAAACTAACAAACTGTATATAATGTGATAATAGACGAGAAGTTATGCGATTTTGAGAGAATTAATGTCATTTCTAATTTAAAAGCACTCGCGAAAAAAATGTTGTTTGTTAAACTGTTATCTAGCAAATATGGTACATTCATTGTAAATGTTATAAAATGAAGATTGAAAATAATGTTTTCTTAGGGATATTTTCGCAACTTTCAAGCCGATTTCATTTTAAACCACTAATTATATTTAAATAATTCTAGGATTGTTTATTTCACGTTTATTTATATATATATATATATATATATATATATATATATATATTATTTTTAGTCTATTTCTTTCTTTGCTTAAATAAATACTTAAAATATCAATTCTTATTTTACCAACTCAAGAACTACATCGCTTTTGTTTTTGAATACCATCGAACATAAAAATACGGTTTACACTCAAAGGTGCCGGCAATGAAAACTTGAACATTAACGTTGACTTGTGAGAGATTTTGAATGTTGGGAATAATTTCTATACACGAATTTTACAAATTGCAGAACGGTCGAACCATCAGCAGTCACCATCCGTGGATGCGCGTAGCAGGCTATAGTACAAACACACACGCATACTCGCGTAAACGCTTTTCGCCGCTTATACGAAATAGCAGGAGCAGGCATAAATTTTCGTCGCGCGGTAGAAAGAGAGGGGGATATTACACCGTTGACCGCCGGCGCGGCGTAGTAAACGCCGCGCCGGCGGTCAACCTCCGTCTTACGAGTTTTCGATCAGGTCGTGTCCTGATGCGAGTTTAATATTTTTTATCCATCCCAAAAATTGCTAACACCGCTAAAGAAGTTTTCACTTCAAAATATTTACCACGGTTTATTATAAAATTGCACATACATGAAATGTTTTCAATTTAACAATGCTACCATAGTCTTCACAATCGTAAAGAACAGCACCGACTTTTTCTATTATTGTATTTATTGGTTCATAAATAAATTATAATAAAATATTTGACAATGAATTTAATATTAAATATTTAAACAAAATGTTACATTTGTCTTTTTTAGTCCATTTCCAAAATTTTTAATGTTGATCATAAGAAAATATTCATTATTAATTAAAAATAAAAAAATCATTAAAATTAGCACATATTACATTATATTTTCATAAAATGTTTATATTCCCTTTTTATGTTAATTATATAGATTTTCTCTTATAATTTTTCCCATTTCTATTAGGACCCATTTGTGTTTTAAGTTGTTTTTTAAGTTATGCGATTAAAGATACAGTAATGGATAGATAGACAAAAAAAAGGATTACGCGATATCTTTTGGTTCCAAGGAGACGACCTTAACCACTGGGTCACTTTCGAACACGTATATGTACACACATTTATATACCTTGATATACATACATACGTACTTACTCTTTCTTGCTTTGCTGTAGTCGGGTAAAAATAACAGTGTAATCATGTGTTTCAATTGACCATTTCTAATATCATATTAAAGTTATTGAATTATTTTATAAACATGATAAAATTAATGGTAAATTAACTTATTTAAAGAATGAACAAAATTGTATTGCTCAAAATAAAAACAAAATTGTTTTCCCAAGTACCACGAAACTTTTCAACAACGTATATAAAATAGTCAATAGTCACGTTTATTGATAAATATTTAAATTTAAAAAGACGGGATAAGAAAAGTTTCCAGTCTGTTCGCCTTTCAGTCT
>BGZK01005039.1:0-10226 GCA_005406025.1 Eumeta japonica | reverse complement strand
GATAACTTCGACGCCTGGTTCATCTACTATGCTGGCAGATTGGCATTTCTTTAGAACTGCAAAGATCATCTACTGCTGCGAGTTCATCCAATTCACGTCAGACAATGTGGCGTGATAGCAAATTCTATCGCAAAAACCGAATAGCCAAATCTAATGATTCATTGCTCGAAACATCTCCAAATCATTCCGCACGCTTATCTCCACCCTCTTTTAGAAGCAATCATTATGAAAGTTCTTCTTCGCACGGTAGTCGTAATCATAGTAGACAATCTTTAAACCGCGGTGGCTCGGTTCATGAAATACTGGGCTCCAATCACACCTTGGGCCTGAAATAACTGTTACCACTAGTTTCTGCAATAATCCTCCTAACGGAAATCGCCGCTATTGCAGTTCAAAAAGCGAAGACTTAGGTGATTCATCGGACTATCTCAGAGTTATGGATGCACGTAAATCTTATTCCGAAAGACATTTAGTTACGTTTGAAACGACCCTCAAACAGACAGCTATCAATAATACCATGCCTTTGGATGGTTCGGATCCATGTTATCTATCCGAAGACGATATCAGTTTCAATGACAATAATATTCAAGGTGGACAGTATCAAGATCAGAATATTCCACCACCATCATCAAACAAACAAAGAGCACAGAGCAGACATCAGCAGGCGAATACAAAATCCAAATATTACCAACAACAATCACAACAAACGCAAATAGCAGCTAACTCTGGATCGTATACTAGACTCTCCCATCCAAATCAGCTTAGTTGGAGCTCATTGTCTATAAATCGCTTAAAACGACCAATATTAAAACCACCTCTTTGGCAACCTTATCCTGCCAACAGCATTTTACAAACACATCTGGTACTGCTTACAACCACCAACATCAGCAACCTCATCGTCGTCCTCATCTTCGTGTCATTTGGATAAACCATCTCCATCTATGTCTTCACACCGTCACCATCTTCGAATGCCCTTAGCTTAGATACCACCTCGAGATCTCCTAAAGAAATCCTCACGAAATCCTGTGTTCAAAACTTTGCTCAGCACTGCCACCTCCAATACCAACACTGATACTAGTAGTGAGAATGGCAGCCGCCAAGACAGTTTAGCTCAAGACAATTCATCGCCTGATGACTCGCCAACAAGACGGTCCATAGTGGCATCGAGTTGGCAAAATATTTTCCATGGATAGCTCTACTGGTTCTGGAGGTTGCAGTGAAGAAAAACTCCGCTGCTAGACAGTGTTGAAATGTCCCCAATAAGTCCTACCGACCTAACAACGATAATGATGAGAAGATGATGTTGATGGGCTACCACAAAGTGTCGATCAAATGTGATATATTAATAATTAAAGAAAGAGTCACTTATCGTAGAATATCCAAAACTTGTATCAGTCAGAATGCGCTCGATGCGAAACAAAAATAAATATTTACTTATTCCGTTGCATGTAGTGGTTTATAAACCCGTTCATATAAAACAAATACAAATATGCTTAATGAATGTAGTTTTAGGGCAATAACAAGAAAGAGAGATTATAGGAAACAAAAAATTAACTTTTGTCTAAATACATAAAGACGTGCTTTTGTGTAGTGAGTACTGCTCAAATCAATGTAACATGCTAATATTCATTATTCTTTGTTCAAACAACAGCATGAGAGTGACTCTTGTGTTATGGCTTTGCACTCAAACCACTCAACAATAAAAGCAAATAAATTTATTTGTTGTTTGCAAAAAGAACAAAATTTTGTTACTACAATTTTGCGCGCTGTTATTGGACAAGTATTCTACGTAATAGAATATATATGTATATATACATGTATATATATACATGTATGTACGTATATATGCACAAGCAAAATATAAATTCATATATGCTTTACTTCGTAAGCACGCCGACACACCCATATGTACATATGTATATTTTTCGCCACAGTGAAACACAAGCTCTTTGATTCAAAAAACATAGGAGATCATTTTCTTCTATTTGAATACGCTACAATTAATAAAATTACAACAACTTTCTCTTTGCTTTGTTACAGCCAATCTGCTAAAAAGTTTAACAGTGCTAACTGTACAATAAATATTGAAAGTCGCAAAAATATGCGATTGTGTTATGACTTCAGAAATTTGTATGGTTTGAATATATCCATGCATGTGTGTAATATGTATGTATACTACAATATACATACATGTATATGTACACGAATAAGTTTTTCTATACAAATTGATCAATCAATCAAATCACAGCACAATTTTTAGCCAATATAATTTTCATTTTCCTTTGAACTGTTCAAAAGTTCTAATAACATTTTTGTAACTAACCAAAATGAATTCCTAAATTGTTTCCACAAAGCATTTGCTTCATTGAGAAATTCCTTTTACATAAATTTTCCCTGCCTCTGGCAATTTCGAACATGTTCGTTTGTTCCAAGAAACAATTATAGACAACAATAAAATTTTGAAATTTGTTAAGGTTCCGTACTTAAAAGTCAACGGTCACAGGCTCCATTCTCCCGAAACGTGAAGGCTAGAAAAATTTTCGTGCCGCTACAACAGCAAATACTAAAAACAACAACAATATAGAAACTACGGGTGACACATTTTAATAAAAATTAGCTTTAACTTTTAAACTATAAGAGCTAGAGAGCACAAAATTGCACAGATTGTTGTTGTGTCATGCCGTTATAACAATAAATACTAAAAACAACAACATAAAAATTACGGGTTCCCTATACAACAGGTACCCGATTTTAGGAAGAATGAACTGTAACTTTTAAACTATTAGAGCTACAGAACTCAAATTTTCACAGAACGCTGTTGTATAAAACCGCTATAACTAACTAACATAAAAACTAAAGGGTAACTTCATACAATAGGGGACCCATATTAAGAAAAATTAGCTGTAACTTTTGAACTATAAATGCTAGAGAGCTGAAATTTGCACATGATGTTGTTGTAGCTTCGCGATACTCAAAACAATAACAACATAAGATCTACGGGGTGCCCTGATGCAACAGGTGCCCCGTTTCAAGAAAAATTAGAGCTGAAACGTAAGAACTAAAGATCTGAAATTTGCACAAGATATTGTTGTATCGTACTGCTACAAAGTCAGCGACATAATTATTTTTGAGCGGCAGCTGCCATCATCAAAATCACATATTTATTATTCACATATAAACTTTATTCACAAAATATCACTCTAAAACAACCATTTACATACATCATTTTTCTTTTGAAATTAAAATTACTTATTGGTGTTGTCGTTAAAAAATAGAATTGAACAGATGGTTAAAATGACAGTTCCCGTAAGAATGCATGTATTTTACTTCGGTAGCATCTTCCGGCTACAGCCTGTCAAAATGATTTACACGCGTTCTGCTCCGCTGTCAATTTAGATCGAAGTCTTTTTTTTTTTTGGCGACAACACAGTTTAGTGATTTTAATTTATTTAAAATAAAATTTAACAAGTAATTGTTTTAGAACAATATTTGTGTGAATTATCGTGATTAGTAGATACGGTTAAGTAAAAAAAAATATTTTTGTTCTTGAGTGATTTTGATAATAATAGCTGCCGCTTCTAAAATAATTATGTAGCTGGCTTTTTGGCTACGGTGTTCGTGTAGAATGTGTTTAATGGTTTAAGTAGATCTAAGTTGACCGCAGCTACAACGGTAGTCAAGAGGCGATGTATGTACTCTCTCTTCAAAATGACAGTACCCATACGACCGCGTGTAAATTACTTTTGACAGATTGTAGTCGGTAACTGCTGTGTCGAATGTGGTTAAAACTTAAGTCGACGGCAAGTACAACGGTGGTTAATTTACAGTGTAGCTATATCCTCGTCTTCAACGGTTCAATTAAGACGATAGCAAGATGAAAGTAAGATTAACTTTTTTTTAGATCACAGAAATTGAGGAAAAGTGAAGAGCATAGTTTTTGCTCATACCTACAAACACGTTCCCCTACTTTTACTTGGTCTCGTGTGAATTGGGCCATAAAAATGTGCATTTGACAGGTAATAGTCGGTAGTTTACTGCCAAATGTGTTTAATGCTTAAGTCAAGGTGAATCATTTACTAGGTAAGTGAATCCGCCTTGAAAACTAATATATTTTGTTGCTAGAAATTCCTCCTGAGAATGTCAAAATCTAAACTCTCAGCTACTTGTATTTACAAATAATTGTATTAAAACAAAAATTGAAGAAAGCAAAATACATAATTTGCAAATTATATATAAAAGTACTTTACATTTTAATATATAAAAATTTCAAGCAAAATCTTTACATTTCAACAAAATATTTACATTAAAATGGCGTTAAAATTTTGTAACCAAAGCATGATATTTTGAATGCCTGAGAATGGAAAATGCGTAAGTAGAAGACAGTCATCTTAGCTGACTTGACTTAAGTTGAAATGTGCTAAGTTACCGTATTTGCCAAAAACACGGCGTGAAATCAGCCGCAAATTACGCTAAAATAACAACGCTGTTCCTTTATCTGTTAATGTGGTAATATACATAATAATAATGCACGCCAACCACTATACATAATAATGATTTCAAACAAAATTATTTTCTCAACTTTCACACAGACATTGTTATTTGTTTGTTAGGTAAAATGGGTAAATTTTCAATACGTTTTGTTATTATTGCTGCCGCTTTCTACTACTTCGAAATTTGTTTTTGTATTAAATGTATCTTTTTTATAAAAACAAACACTGAACTGCAAAGCTTTGTGCTTATCTGCAGAAATGCCCAGAGCCTGCGGCAGGAATCGAATCTGCGAACCCGTGAATGTTGGACAGATGTTATCCATTCAGCCATCGGGGCGCTCATGCAAGCGAACGAAGGAGCTCGTATTAGAGGAATTGACAGTAAAACTTATATATTTGAATTTTAAATGTCAAAAATATACAGTAAATTTTCCCACTTTACAAATTTAATTTATATTTTCAGTAATTTATGTATGTAATTAATGCACTTTTACGTCGTTTGAGCTCACTTCTAATGTGAACAGTTTACTGTCCTGAGTATATGGGAAAAACTAAGTAACAAATCGGTAAATTATGCGCGAATTCGAAAACTTTAATTGTATCATTATTGTGTTTTCTTCCTAAATTTAAGTTACTTTTAAAATCTCTCTTTCTAAAGCATTTTGAAAATCTTATGTATTAAAAACTATTTTTAAGTAAAAGCTTACTGCAAAACAATAATTTCTCTATTGACAACAAAATCTATACAACTATGAAATTTTACCTTTACAATTATTTAAAATATTATATACTAATAATAAAATTATTAAGTAAAAGGTCCATTTAAAAATTATTAGATTTTTTTTATTAGACTTTTAAGGATTTTATTCTCTAACAAAAAGAAGAATATATGAAGGAAATAATAAACAAATAAAAAATATAGAATATAAAGTTAAAACCATATATAATACATACATTAAAAATGGCGCACTTCAAATACTCACACCTCCATCCTTATGATTACATTTTAAGGATTCAAAAGAATTATATATTGAAATTTTAAGCATAATAAACGTAAATATATAAAATAAAAGTAAAAATTAAGACACAACCTTAAACAAAATGAACTTTTAAAAATTAAAGGAAAACTCGACAAAATTTTCAAATAAAAAAAAGATTGATTATTTTATCTTTATTATACATACATACATACATAAATAGATTTTAGGGAATTTAGTGAATGTTAAAATACCACTATAAAAGGGGAATAAAACAAAAAAAGTTATTGAAACGTTTAATAATTTTAATTTCAAATTTTAAAGCTAAGTAATGGTTTTATAAATTTAAGGAAAAGTAAAGGTATTAACTTAAAAAACTAAATAAAGCCTTAAAACTTAATTTTTAGCGCATTAGTTTTAAATCAGATTCTTAAACTTAATTAGATTATGATTATATATTTCTGTTGAATTCTTAATTAGGTTTGTCTTTTAAATGCGTTAAATTGATAAAGTTGCTGTTATTTTATTGTCTGAACATACTTTTGTGAGTGACAACTCTGTGCAGAAATATATGTAATCACACGTTTGAGTTTAATTAAATATCATTTAAAATCGTACAGCAATAATTAATAAAAAAATAAAAAATTTTTGCAGTATTTTTAATCTTATGGTATTTAAAATTAGATATTATTCCATTTTGTACTTAATTATTTCATGTTTTTTTTCAAAAGCTGACAGTACTAAAAAGGATTGGTAAACTTGGTATAACTGAAAATCGTACAGTGACTATTAAATATTTACATACATGGGTTAAGATAGGTCGATTGAAGGGGTGTGATAGCCCATGCCAGCCAACATTTATTGTGTGCTCCTTGGGCTTATCCATAAGTTTAACACAAAGGTCTATAGGAACTCCGTGTCACTCAAAAAGTTCCTTAATTTCCTCCAACATAAGCTCCGTAATTTGATTATGTCCGGTAAGGCTTCACACTACCAACATATCAAGACGGTATTGGTGAGAGGCGGGACACTGGCTATATTCTCTCTGCATTCATCTTATGCCGCTATTCCTATGCGTTTGTGGTATACCAATAGTTGGGAGTATCTTGCAACAACTCCCATTATTTTACTAAATTCAGGCTTGCTAAGTCTTAACGGTTCAGTCGGTTTTCCTCATCCAGATCCTCCTCCTCCCTTTAGAATTCTTGAATTTATTCTAATGGTTTCATTATTTCAAAGAGTTCCCTCGAGTTTAGCTCAGATATAGCTGCACAGGTTTTGTGCATGCAAGCAAGTTGTTTGCCCCTCATTTCCAGTTAATCCCGCAGACCCACCATGTGGTGAATAACTATCGTTTTTACAATTCCAAACTGTCTTCGATCTAGTCTGCTTAGCTGCAATAGCCATCTAACTATCTGTAGTGCTGTTCCCCCCTCACTCTAACATTGCGCAACCTGATAGATTCGCTATCGCTCGAACTTACATATTTGCATAACTACAGCTATTATTGATTATAACTAGTGTAAACCAAATTTTGAAAAATGTTTACATTTCAAAGTTGTTTATTATGAAATTTTCAAAAATTTTGGGAGATGAAACCAATAACTATAGATATACTTGAACTTGCAGTTAGCCACCATAAAAGTGGGGAATCTCAAGAAAGAATGGTAAACGGTAAATGAAATTTGATTTTACAAACTTTTTAAACTCAAGGTATAAATTTTAAATTTATAAGATCAAAAATTCAAAAAGAAACTTTGAAATTTGATATGTATGTACATTTTCACTAGATGGCAACGTTATTACATGGCGCAAGACAAACAAGGAAATGGGGAGGTTCAGTTATGGTGTGAGATTGCATGTTTAAGCATGGTTTTCAACGTATTATATATTGTGCGTTATTTCGTACGAAAATTCTTAATGTTTTGTTTCTTTTACATCAAACATAAACTCTGCTTGTGCGATTTTCGGTAGCATTCATTGTGTCTTCAGTTTTTCATTGCCTAATCGTTTATTCTGCTTAAGCTACTTGCATATTTTAAGTGTACAATATTTTCTAAAACTACTTTCATTATTTCTATTGTCAGTATTAGATTTTGTATTAAACAATAATAAGTTTATGTGAAATTTTTTTAAATTTGTATGTCTTAAGACTATCCAACGTAAGAATTGGATAAGGATGAGCTATAAAAGTTGAGTTTTTAGTTAATAAAGGTAAAGTAAAATAAGCGAGGTACAGACTTGAACGTTTTCTTCAATTTTTTTTTTTTTGCTGTTCTCTTTACTTATTCACAAAATATCCTAACCTTACTTTCATTTTACTCTCGTGTTCACAGACTGATTGAAATTAATAGAACAGGGATTCGTTTTTATAACGTAATATGACTTTGAAATTTTCCTTGCAAAAATATTTGGAAAATTAGCAAATCTGGGTAATCGCTGATTAATAAATCACGCAGTAGAAACTTCAAGTGCAGTGCCAAGTCGCTCAAAGGAATTGCCAGGCAACAGTAATTTCCTGATATTATCTCTGTATGCACAGGCTTGGAGGTTGCCAATTACTTTTCAATTATGAATTACTTTAGCTGTTATGGGTAGCTTAAAAATACCAATTTCCAATTACAGGTAATTGTAATTTAAATTTGCCCATTACAAATGCAATTATATTTTGTAACCGGCAGTTATCAATTATTAATTACTAATCGCCAATTACAATAATTAATAACTGATAATAGGCAAGGTAATGGGAAGTAATTCAAAAGTAAATCATTACTATTTATCAATTACCTCAAATTTCAATTACATGTCATATCAAGCGGCTAAAGCATTGACAATATAAAATAATAAAATGACCGCCAAACTGTTTTGTTAGTTCTCATAAAAACTATCTATGGAACTAACGTAGCTTAAACAATCAGTCTTGTTTAATATTTCAAATTAAATTTTCACTTCAGAATTACGAAAACATTATTTATATTTTTCCAACAATTCCTATAAAATGTTTAAAGTGAAAGTTTCATGCCTAGTGAGAGCCGCCTTTAAAATACAAATTTTACGCAAACTTGTGTCTACAAACTTAAAAGGAAAGTAACTGTATACATATATATATATATATATATATATATATATATATATATATATATATATATATATATATATATATATATACATATATATATATATATAGGCTTTAGCAATGAAATATTTTCTAAACTATATATAATGTAGTTAGGTATTTTTTTTTTTGTAGTTAAATAACTCAATTTCATTGTTAAATATGTTTTTGAATTAAAATATTTTTAATTTTATAATTATTTGAATATTAATAAATTAAAATATCAAATCAATATCAAGATCATTTATAGGCAATACAATAAGATACATAAGCTATATATTTAAAAACAAAACTTTCAACCCAGTAAAATTTTAAATACATATGTAAAACCAAATATTAGATTACATTAAACAATAATCATATAACGACATTTAATAAAACAAACTAATGTTAAAAATTTACAAGAACGTAAAATTAAAGAAATAAACAATCAAATCGACGTACTTACATATTTGAATTTTAAAGAACACACATATTTACCAAAAAAATGCAAAATTAAATACCTAATTACATATTTATTATATTTTAACTGTGTAATAAAAATTTATTAAACCTGTTTTGACATCTTTATTTAATAAATTGTTATTAATTTACTTATATAATAAAATCACAAATCTTACAATACCTATTTTTATAATTTATGCGTATGTATTTAAAACTTTAATTATCTTAAATAACTAAACATTAATTTTGAATATGATTTATTTTATGAAAATATAATTGAAAATAAAATCGGTGATATTTTTAAGTGAAAAATAAATAACGTTGTTTAGAAAATGAATAAAAAATATATAATTTAAAAATCGATAATTTATTTGAATTAGATGTACATATGTATGTACATCAGTGGGCATATTCATAAAAATTTAAATGAATTTAAATTGTGTTTTGTCAAATATTTCATATAAAATTTTACTAAAATTGATTACAAATACATATTATGTTTTTATAAATATACTTCTAGGACTTTTTCGAGGTAAGTTTTAATTCAAAAGTCGTCTTCTGAAATTCCATTTCCGCTGACACTGGTAAAAAAGTATTAGTATCCTTCTGTGTATCCACTAGGCTTTTTTAACTATGCCTTCACATAGGAAGAAATGAAATTCCTCAAAATAACATATCAGTTAATAATAATTAGTTGTTTTATAGCTGTTCGCATACTAGCTTTGATGAATACCGTTTTGTATTATTTATTTATAATGTTACGGTTTTATTTACCTTCTACTGAGAGGTGTAGCCAAATGAGAGAAACATTACAGTTTATATATTAAATACATTTATTAAAACAACATAGAACTACAATATCAAACATATATCTTTAAAACGAGTGTGTAGTCATGCGGTTGACTATATTTCTTTTAAAGAAATGTAAAAAATGACAGTAAGAAATGTTTAGTACAGAGATGAAAAAGTTGTAACAATTTTTTTGATACTATTTGATTTGGTAAAATACCGTGTTTCTCCCTATAAAATTTGATACTCTCAGTGATACATCTACAATTTAAAACCATTGATTTTCTTAAATTCATCTGTTTTAGCATATCTCCTTTATCACTTATAGTTTATGAAAATTGCAACTCTAGTTCTTATTATGTCTTCTTATTTTGTTTTCTTACACCCCGTCTTGAACTTTTGGTACCGAGA
>BGZK01005038.1:0-10231 GCA_005406025.1 Eumeta japonica | reverse complement strand
ACAAAGAGTTCACCATTTGAAAAGTCTGTTTATATGTATTTTATTTTCCTGTTAACATAAAGTTAATAAAGAGATAGTAAGTGCAATTCACATGCGCACATACTTACACACATTAATATATAATTTAGTGACAATTAGCATAAAATGAAATGCATTAAAATACATCCTTTTGTTGTGTGGAAATTAGCTAAATACAGTAATATTTTTGCTTGAAAATTAACTCGAGGCGGAAGAAAATGCACGTTTTACTCAATGGCAATACATGCCTACATACGTACATACATATATATTTACGCACCTGTGTTGGAAAATTGTAATTTTGAAATAGTACTGAACTTCGATCGACAAGTACGTTTTGACTCAAATTGGTTGCTACAAAACTTAGATATTATTTTTGTATTGTCTGGGCAAAGTTCATAATATTTTGGGTTTTATGCCGGCTAATTAACCATTTTTTTAGTTTTTTGCGAGTCCGGCAGTGCATTTTTAGGGTTCCGTTTAGTCAAACGGCAGAGACTACACCGTCCGTCCATCCGTCACAGTCTCCATTCTCTAAAACGGTGGAGCTAGAGAACTATATTTTGACAAATACTGAAAACAACAACAACATAACTACCAGGTGCCCCATACAACGGTGCACCATTTTAAGAAAAATTATCTGTAAATTTTAACCGTAAGAGTAAAGGAGCTGAAATTTGCACAAGATGTTATTGTACCGTGCTGCTACAACAACAAATAATAAAAACAACAATAACATATAAAAACTAAATGGTGCCCCGTACAACAGGTGCTCCATTTTAAGAAAAATTAACTGTAAATTTTGAACCATTAGAGTTAAGGGCTGAAATTTGCACAAGATGTTATTGTACCGTACTGCTACAACAACAAATAATAAAAACAACAATGACGATAAAACTACAGTGGGTCCCCATATTAAAAAAATACTAAGAACTAGTTGTAACCTTGGAACCGTAAAAGCTAGAGAGCTGAAATTTTCACAGGATGTTGTTGTGGCAGCACGATACAACAACAAGCACTATAAACTATAATGTATATCTTCTATATATACATTGTACGGAACTAGGGTTTTGAGATTACCGGACTTTTCATTTCCTGGGAAAATTTTAAGTTCCGAGAATGAAATTTGTTTACAAATGCGATATTTTGCTGTGATGTGACGTAGATATTTACATATGAAAACTTGAGTCAAACAAACGAGCAACATAGATTTTTGCAAAAAAAAACTTATTAATATGCGAACTGAAATTTAAAAAATTACTAAAAACGATCGAGAGTGGGCAATGCGCAGAGTTTGGGAAATTCAATCTTTTCATTTCCGGAATTCTCGGGAAAATTTTTAAATTTCTCGAGAATTTTAGGGATCTTATCTTTTATTAAAAAAAAAGCGATATGTAACAAAAGTTTTTGCTTTGCTTGCCTCATACAAAGCAAATCTTTACTTCGACAAACTAGTCCGATTTGATTTTGGCTATTTTGTATTAGCTTTTGCATTAATAATAGTATTTCGGATATATCACCGTTACTACTGGACATATCCGAAATAGATTGATCGAACATGCGTTTGTATATTGTTTCAGCGTATTATTTCAACGAAGTTTTTAATAATTTTGAATTAGAATCTACAGTTTTAAATAATTTATTAATACCAACATTTTATCCCTACGTCTTTGTTTTTCTGCCTCCATTAAAACAACAATGGTGTCTTTATTGATTGAAGCTGATCAAAAAGTGTATTTGAAATGGCATCAGCTACTAAAAGATTGGTATGTCAACGACTTATCGCTTCATTGGCATCTTTTATAGGATTTATAACCTCCATTAACGTAACCAGAACAGGGCATGCTACTCATTCGATAAATGTGCTAAATTAAAAGTCTCTTAATGCCTTCTTTATAGCATTTCTTGTTTTCAGAAATAGGTACAAACACCATTTTGTAAAAAAGGAAATTCCGTTACGTTTAAAATTATATAAACAAAATCTCTTAAAAAATTACTGCCGCTTTCACTATTTCGAACATGTTCGTTCATTCGCATAAATATATTTAATACAAAAATAAATTTCTAAATGTTGTTGTCTCAAATGTATTTATGCAAACGAACAAAAATGTTCGAAATAGTGAAAGAATGAAAACGCTGTAAAGACAAAATATCATATTAAATAATAAATAACATTTTCTCCTTTAATCTAAAAATCTAAAAAAAATTTCCGGAAATTCCCGTCGAAAATTTGTTGGGAATTCGCGGACCCCAAATCCTAGCACTGCGATACTTTTTAAATGAAAAAGTATTATAGTACTGAATTTTTCCTACCCTGGTATGTGCTACAAAATTTTCTCTCAAAGTAGCCTGGTGGCAATGAAAACGATGCTTTGAAATTGTTTTTTGAGATTTTTACATTTACCAGATTTATGTTTCACATGAATTTAAATCTCAAATTTCATTATGTAAGAGGCGGTGTTTTGATTTTTCTTTGTTTGCTTATATCCTTTTGGTCAGTAACATAACAGGATACATATTTATGCAAGTGATGTTTTGCATATGTACATAATTAAATTTTTATATCCTTATTGAACAAGACGTAGGTTATTTTAAGGATCATCTAAATACTGCAATCAGGGCTCCGTTCCTTTAAAGTTACAATTGTTGTATTACAAGTAAAATACATAAAAAACAACAAAGTTTGTAATTTTATTTTTGTACTTCTAAATAGAACACTTGTGACTTTTGAGAAACAGGACCCAGGATTAAATTTATTTTTAATCTTTTAATTAGAGAATCTACAATTAATATAATATTTAGGTACATACATACATTTATTTAAAACATATGTATGTACATACATACCAGTGAACTGTAATACAACTTGAGTTTAATTATTCAATAAAATTCAATATCAAATAAAATCAAAATCGTTCGATGAACGCTCGATTTGAATATGTATGTTTGCGTGAAGCGCATGCCTAAATGTCACTTGTCTAGAGGTTTGAAAAGAGTTTTTCGATATCGTTTGCATAGATGTATTTGAAACATGTAAAATAATATACTATACATACAGGTAAATTAATTTTTGTGATGTAAAATGGCAAGCAGAAATTGCCTGCGTATAGTATTAAACACATTGACCGCGGAGGCTACAAATGCTGTTGGCTTGGTTGCCATTGGCGAGCTAAGCTAGAAAAATAGTTAGCACTAATGAATTTAGCGTGACCGAATTAGGCTTACCCACTAAGCGGCCGGCCCGTCTTTCGGTTTTTTCAGCTAGCACATTGTTATTATTTTAACTGCTGAATATTTTCAGGCACCTGCATGTCTACCGCTTACATCGAATAGCCGACTTGTTAAGTTTTATGTTGGCACGTTTATTTCTTGAATAAATAAAACAAAATTGAAAATTTTTTTTTCCTTAAAAATGTTGATGACTATAATTTTATTAAAAAAAATAATCTTTCTGCATTTGTAGGAGGCAAAATTAAACTAAAATATGTGACAACATAAAATATTGTTCTGTTCTAAAAGAAATATGAACAGTTATTTTATATCCAAATTAGTTGGTTTATGTCAGAATTATGATTGGTGTGAATTGAAAATGTTATTTACGTTAGATTTTGACAGTCGCCTGAAATGTACTTAAACTTTTTATCTCATAAAGCAGAATGAAAATATAATTGTATAATAATGTGATCTGACTTTAAATAAAATTATTCATTACTTTTATGCATTAAAAAAATCCCTGCTTTTCTAATAAATGAAATACTGCTTTCTGTCTTAAATGTCTAAAAACACTAGGGTGGTTCACATTCCATACAGATGTGAATTTGATTTACCTCAGCACGTGTAACTAGGTTGCAATCTGACGATGGACCAAATCCACGTAGTGTGATAAAACACGCCGCACCACCATGTCTGTCAATGCCAGGTCGCAATTTGCTACTCATAACTGTTTTGGATCATAAGAATCCAAAGGCGTAGTCCCGCCACCTAGTGGCCCGAAGCTGGCAAGCAAACATCAAGCTATAAACTAGCTGGTATCAACCCCTCGGTAACCGAGCAGAGCAGCCGGTTGATAGGCAACAGCACCTGAAACTTATTTGTAACTCTGAAAGCACAAGTTTGCCACGTAACACTTATGCGGTTAGGGACTACAAAATCACTCCACCTCAAACCACCAAGTCTCAGCCGCATAGGCACCTTAGCCGCGGTCACCAACCCACTCATTTCTCCTCTGAAGGTTGGATTGTTGGATTCTCCTCTGAAGGTGGGTTGTTAAGCCAACCGAGGCTCTTTTATGCCTGTATACCTCGAACGCAGAACACAGGTGTAGCATTTCACCAAGATAGAAGCTTTCTCCGGGAAGACGCATTCCATAAAAAAAAAAATTTGTGTCAGTTACCCGCCTAAGATTAAAAATAGTGTAAAACAATTCCGAAAAATTCCTTTTTAACCACCCTTTAATATATTATTTACTTTGTCGCCATTTTCAGTCCGATTTTAAATGTATATATACCGGTGTTCATGGCTATGAAATTCACATAAAATTCTATTCAAGACTTTAAAAACTTAGTTAGTATCCACCCTAATGCTAAATATTTTTCAACGGAACTAAAGCCGCTTTATTTCCATAGAACTTTTGCGTTGAAACTATTTATTTTTATAAACAAAAAAAGTTACAGGAACTAAAATTTTGTGCCTGTGTCATGTAAAATAAATTTTAATTTGTATGAATATAAGTGATAACTTTTAAAGCAGCACGTAATCAATGATTTACTGTAAAGATCCCAAATAAACACAGTTTTGCACACCAAATATGTACATTTCCTAAAAAGTTTCATCACAATGTTTTCGTTAATTAACTTCAAAATTAAAAACTGTCAATTAGTATTTTTTTACATATTCAAAATGGTCTGCACAAGTTTCTCAGACATTTTAAGAATTTTACAGGTGAGAGAGACACACGACAATATGTGGAAACTCATGCATAACAAGGAAACATACACAACGAAAAAGCTGAACAGGCATCTAACTGTTGTTATACTCTTAAAGGAATGGTATAATTTGTTTTAGAAATGATTATACGCACGAATTTTTCTCCTGGTTGTTGATATTATTATCAGGTGCTGAAACTAATTCCTATTTTATTTTTAATCTATGGTTGTTTTAATATCGAATTCCAAAATGAAGCTTTAGGTCTGTTTTGCTAAGTCATATTCTCTATTTACCAATATTTCGCTCTTCTTCAGATAGCTTTTTAGTACAGTAAATAATATATATATTTTTGAATATCTTTCGGTTTTGTTTAAAAGGATCACATTGAATTGAGGGAAATGTATGAAATCAGTATTTCAGTGAATAAAACAAGAACTCAATGCTTAAAGATGATTTCATGTAAATGTTGATCGCAGTTACGTCTTAAATGTGTTATACTCTCTCGAATATATCGGTTGGTATCTCATGCATAAACTCTTATATATTCATTTCTACTATGTCAACCGTTACAAGCTTGTACCAGAGATGAAAAATTTTTATTTTGTATTATACTCTGCTTCAATCGATGTATAGTACTTTTAAATGAAAGCAATTTTTATAGATAACTTCATTTATTATCTGTTAAAGCTAATTCTACTTTAGAGTCAACGGCATTTGTAGCTATTTTCTGTCTAGGACTTTCAGACTTTTAAGTAGCGTCAAATGTCTCGGCGGTAGACTCGAAAGAGTTCTGAAAAGCGCCTCAAAAATAATGATAGCTCAAAAATGTTTCAACAGAAAAACTGGCAAGTTTCAACGAAATGTCGGCGACTGAAAATTCTATACCTAAAATATATACAAAGGACTTTTGGCCTGAGATAGGCAAATGTATAGCATTATCTGAATTGGAGCCTGACTGGAGCTTTGCGTTAACTCTTAACTGGCATTCCCTAAATGAAAGCGTCAACAGTTTCTCCAAGCAAAATACGCTAACTAATCTGTTTAAAATAAACATTTCACCCCAGACGATAACGGTCTGTATCAGGGAGCTCAGTGTAATGGATGGCACTGGACTTGTGAATATATTTACAGATAGTCAGATGGTCGTTAGAGTGATCTCAGTTAAGCGGACTAAATCACAGACAGTTTGGGATTGCAGAAAAGCTATTAATAGTTATTCGACACATGGTAAACTGTGCATCATATGGGTGTCAGGGCACGCGGGAGTAATTGCAAATAAGAGCCATAGAGTTAAGTAACATAAGCAGCTTGCGCGAATCCATGCAGTTGAATTCGATCTAAAGACTTGAGTACATAAAGCCCATTCAACTTTCTGGATTAACGAGAATTCTATGGGCGAATCCAGACGAAAAAACAACAGGGAACTGATAAGGGAAAGGGGTTGACACAGGAAACTTTCAATTAATGGCACATCTTATTAACCATATAAAAATAGCGGCGGGAGATGAATGTAGAAAATGTGAGGAAAGAAGACATTGGAACACTTTTATACCGATGCCCCGTCCTTTCACAAATAAGGTACCGATACCTGCAAAGTAACGCCTTACCAGACATAACTCAATGGCAGGGCATTTTGCTGGAGGAAATTAAGGAACTTTGTCAGTAACACGGAATTCCTGTAAACTTATGAGTGTCAAATTTTGTAGTTAAACCCAAAGAGCGCATAACTAGCCTAAACTGGCTTAAGTGTATGTCGCATTTCTTTTTCTTTGTTTCTTTGCACATTTCATATCAGTTCCGCTTTATTGCTGTTTCTCAGCCCAGAGATGTTCTACGAATGTGCATCATAAACACGATTGCCAGTCTTGCCAAAAAAGTTGATAAAAAAATCATCCGTTGTTAGTATAGATATAAAATTCATCAATATTTAAGGCCATGTTTCACTATCCTATTCAGTAGTACAATATGTCGAAAAACTTGTGTGTTCAAAAAGTACGATAGTGTGGTCTAATATTGCAGATTTTTTTGACAAGTCTGTCTGACTCGAAAAGTTTATGAAAATTTTCACAAAATGGTAGATTCTATGCAACTTCTTTGTAAAGTTTTCGCATCAGTGTGGCACACAATGCCATTTTCAAACGCTTTTATAAAAGTCTTTCAGACTTTGCTGTTATTTTCAAGTGAATGAATCGTACGACTGTGTGGGATATTGCATCACGGCCTTAATGGATAAATATGACTTTCTTCATAGTCTGTGCCTGTCCCACAATGTCAGTCGACATCGCTCGCTCGCATAAATACATTCAAACCAAAAACAACAGCTTAAAATTTGTTGTTGTTTCCAACGTATCTAAGCGAGTGATCGATATCGAGTGACATCGATAAGCTGATATAGTTATAGATTAGAGTTAGTGGAATCTGCAAACGGTACAAACTTCTTAAGAAAAGAGTATAAATATGGTCACCACAATAACGATTGTTATTTTGTTAGGTTAGGTTGGGTTAAGTTGATGGAAGGGCTATAATCGTCCATGTCATACGACATACACCTAAGCCAGTCTAGGCTTGTTGTAAGCTCTCTGGTCTAAACCGTAAAATTTACCAATTAGGTCTACAGGAACCTCACTCATGAAGCTCTCTAATTTCATCCATCATATGAATTCCAAATTCAACTGCATCGGAAGGTTTCACGCATACCAAGCTTATGCCACATTACATTAAGACCCTAATACACTTCGTTGTCGACCGAACAGGGATTCACTAGTATTATTTATATGAACACCTATCGCCCTTGATCGATCCTTGTTACAATGAAATCTTATGGAGATTTGGTCGGTCAACTAGGAATGTATTATGGGAAACAATGTTTGGCAATTGGCCCTAGTCTACTCTCCGGTATGCGATCTGATGCCACATTTCCCGTTATGGACTCACTCGCCCATAGCCTATGGTAAAATCTGTTGATGATGGACCTCGTGTGTCTCATCGATCCACTCGGCCATAGTCTTTAGGGCGTAGTTTATTTGCTGAGAAGCCCAAGTATCAGTAAGCTTCGTTTGAATACAGGCACGAGCCGCGTAACACCTTTGCTGGGGCTGGATAATTTTCTTCTTCGGCTAAACATGGTTTATGCAGGGTCCCTCGTTCGCCTTCAGATGAGGCGAGCATTTCAGCCACTAAGCTTTCACACCACGACAAGGTGGTTATCCCTCGCTGTTAATTTTAATTTAAGTTTTAAATATCAAAGAACAAAAGCATTCATTCCAACCACTTGTCATAAAAGTATTTTTTGTTTGTAAACAGGCATGCCCTATTTTAATTCATCCTTTTGCATATGAATTTTCTTCACGTTGAGGTTTCATTAGTCAAAAAAAAAACTATTAATGGCAAATTCTTATCAATGAGCCAACATTTAATGATAACATATTTAATAAGAAGAGTTTAATTTAATTCAAGTGGTTTTTGTTTCTTAATGTTGCTACTGTGCCATTAAAGTTTAATAAACCAGTTTTACGACGATTTATGAATTAATCAATCCATAGAGTGCTCCTACTCTGTGATAAGTTTAGTTTTCCTCAAGATTTTCTTTGTTTTGTTTTGTTTTATTGTGATAAAGTAACCACATACGTACATATGTATTTAAATTGTTAAACTCATTGACATTTCCACAAAAGTTAGACAACAAAATAACGTAGAAATTTTATCACAATAACTTGTTTACGAAAACGCTATTATGAAACAAGTGACTGTCTGTCTACTATTTGTTTATTTTATCTTTATGGAAGATAGATACAATCTAGATAAAATCTGGTGGAAAGATATTTGTGACATTTTTGATTAATAATTTAGTAATTCAGTCTTTCTCTCAAGATCTTTTTCTTTCTCTTGTATGTGAAAGTAAATCAATTTGCATCAAAAGCATTTTTACTTTTATACTGCATATCTTAGGTTATATTATTTGTATCAGACCCGAATCTATTTTGACATTTTGGTGGGGTGATATGTTAGATTAGATGCAGCTCATATGGGTCCATTTAATAGATCCCTATGTGTTAATCTGAATTGAAAGTGACAGAAGAAGAATTCAAGGGAAGTGAAGAAAAAGCGTGGGTGGGGTATAAACAACAGCGTTGCTATGCCCACTAGGCTAGATCCAGCCACCTGCTGCTCCTTACAAAAAAGAATTGTGGATCTTAATGCATCGCCCATAATTCCAATAAATCACTGAGGGTTCTTCCTTGCAGTAATCTAAAGCAGTGAACTTGAACCTCGCAAGTATCAAGGGGTATTTTTCCTTTTCTAACAACTTTAACAGAAGTCGTTGAAAGTTAACACGAATTTTCTGACATGGTTTTCAAAGATGCAGTGTCAAGTAATGACCAATACAGCTGCTATCATGTGATATGAAAAGGTGCTTTCATTCTCTAGTTGACTACAAAAATAATCTTTCTTGTGCCATCTTGAAAAGTTTTATACGTGTCCAACATGCGGAAAGGAAAAGTCCATTGTTGATTGGGGGTGGTGGTAATTTTTTGGCTTAAATATTCTATATCACCATTTCTTTTACAACTGAATAGAAATGTAAATTTTTAGGTATTGGGAGAGTTAATATACCATTTTCCTTACGCTGGATCCGTATCTAAACCTTTTAGGAATTTCGGAACATGAATAAAATACTTCAAATTTCATTTTGACAAATCTTTTTGGAATAAGTTTTCTTCATACCTTGACTTTCCTTTAGAGATTTTTAAAAGCAAAGTGCTGGTTTACATTATATTTTTTTAGAAATTCTGCGTTTGTGTACAACAGAAGTGTGACGTGTTTGTTTCAGTACAGACATTCATGTACTCTAAAATTTTTCTTTAATTCGTCATTGTTAAACTGATGAACAAGGCTTGAAATTCATTCAGTGTTTAGACACGAATGAAAGTTTAAAATGGAATTGGATAAAATTTCAAAAATAAAGAAAAATTTCAGATGTTAACCAGGACAAAATATTATAAGTTTTCTGCTTGATTTGTTTGCCCGAATAAAGCTCATCTTTAAAGACCTCATTAGTTCTTACTTTCTGATGCCGTTCTTTAACGTTCTCCATTTTGTACTTACTTCTTACGTAAGAGAATTTTTTCTTCCACTTAAAATAAAAGCAGCTTTTTCAACGTGCATTTGTATTTATTTCACGGAAACCACACATTTTAATTAAAACTTCATAAAAATCAATATTTTTTTAGCATTTAACAATATAATTTACATTTTTTCATAGTAAAACAAATAAAAAACATTTTTC
>BGZK01005037.1:0-10254 GCA_005406025.1 Eumeta japonica | reverse complement strand
AAATACAAGACATCCTGGGTTCGAATGGGATGCTGATGAGTATCGTGGCGGATATAGAGCAGCTAGCTTTGTACCCCAGCTAATGTTGTTTTTCTTTGTTTTAAAATCTAATATAAGTCATAACAGTAAAATTATATGAAATGAACTTGAGCCTGAATAGAAAGTAAAATTAAATACTAAGAAATTGAGCTACGCTTATTTTTATATTAAGCCATCGATATGCACGTGCACAAGCTCATTTGCTATCTGCGTTAATGAATTCCAATATTTGAGCATTAGGCCATTTTGAACCGTTATGACCATCCGGTCTCTAGAACAGCGGGAAAACAATTTATTATGGCTTTTTATGTATAATTTTCAATATATTTTTAATTTAATTGCTTAATGAATAAATTGAGTGCATTCCCGATTTTGCGATTCAAGATAAATTATTTCAAATTTAAATCCAATTCCTTTCGTTAACTTTTAATTTATTTTTATTTTATGTGAACGGGCATGTGAACGCAAATAAAATAATTTATTGGGTTATAATAATTAAACAAAGCATTCACAATAAACTGGCAATTGATATTACAAAATTGCTGCCATAATTTTATGAATGATAACTTTTATACGATTACTAATTTTCATTCACCATAGTAATACAATATTATATAAAATCAAACAATTTTTTACTCACGTATAAGCCATTTTAACAATTAAAGTAATATTAAATTTAATGTATTTTTAAGCATTTAAATTTTACCAGCTTCATTTTGGTTGGGATTTATTCTCAGAAAAACAATTTTTCTTAATAGTTGTTAAAACATTCATGACAAAGTACAACCTCCAACATTTAATGTCGTCTCACAATTAAAGAATTTTAAATTATTTCATAAATCTTATAACTTTATTTTTTATACCAACCTATTTTAGACGATTTATTATAACTGACACGTTTTGAGTTAAATTCATATTTTAACTGCAGTTAAATTGTCATTTATTCACACGCAGTCACACGCACACACGCACACACACACACTCACTAGCTGTTATACAACATCGTTTACGGTGTCACGTACTTATTAGAAGTGTACGTTTGACATCTATTTTACGACTGTTGTACTATAAGATAAAAGTAACAAAATTATTTTTCTTGCTTTCTTATCCAGAAAAGAGGCTTAGGTTGCAAAAAGAAAACAAATGGCTTAGACTAATGCAGCAGTTGAAGGGACACAAATTGCCTAGAAAGCAAACATTGTCCTCATAAAAAGAGCAGATTTTGAACTTTTATTACTGTTTGATAAATTATGCTATAATGATAAAATTGCTTGAAATTTGTTACCATTGCAAAATAATAAGATTATAAGTAAATAGAAAAAAATACTTCTTTTATAACAAAATTATTTCTAGATAAAGGGTTGAAATATATCGATCACAGCATTAATGATAAAGTAGTTGCTGTTAATGTTTTGGGTGGCAAATATTGCAAGTGATGACAATAATAAATTGTGTATAACATACATGTGTATTTCTTATTTGTTTAGTGGAAACAAATCAACTATAAATAAAATACAAAAGCCTAAGTCTCAGTGATGTCACCTTGCCCTTTAAAGTCATAAATATTTTTATTTACATATTATAATTTCCAATTTTAAAAGTGAAATACTTTTAAGTTTGAACAATTTTACTTCTTAAACAAACTTTAGCTGGTGCTTATTAACTGATTGGAATGCGTAAATCTAGGAGGAAGTCCTTACCACCCTGTAGCTTGATCACTGATAGGTCCTCTTTGCTATTATTACTATCATTCGTTACAATTCTTCTCTAGATAATTTTCCTTAACTTTTCATTGCAATTGTTCATAAAACTTTTCCAACAGATGTTGTCCATAAGAAAAATTTTAATATAATTATTGGTTAAAATTTCTTTATAATAATTTTATCATTCGTTACATTTTTTTTATACAAAATTTCTCAACAATTACATGATATTTTCAACAAAAGTTTTAAATAGACATTGTTGATAAGGGAAAATTTATCTTAAGACAAATGGTAAACTATCATTCGTTACATATTTTTTTTATGAATATATGTTACTTATTACCTATACCTTGTCTTTATATTATGCCATAACTTATTTGCGTTAATAAAATAACACTTTGTAATTATTTATTTATTTGCCTTTCCTTTTTAATTAAAATGGAAATGAAATAAATTAAATCTCTTCATCATCATCATCCTCTGTTTGTTGTGCATTTTTCTGTTCCCTTTCCTAATGATTTCTTTAAAGGCGTTATTTTGCCAACAAATAATACACAGACAATTGAACCATAAGCTCGCGGGCACAATACGTATTTACAGCACAACAGGTATGATGAAGAGCATCCAGATAAATGTTTATAATTATACCACGGAAATAATGGATGAGTATTTCATCAGCTGCTGTTTTGTAATCATACAATTGCTATAGCAACAGTGCACTTGAATGAAAACCAACAAAGAATAATTGATCCGATGCATATAGAACAAAATGCACGTTACTATCGCTAAGAAGTCATCAACCTGCTGTTGAATTATTTAATGATATAAATTTTTAACATTTTATATATTATTGAGCGATGTGAATTTTTTAATTGTTTTAAGGAGCTGGTAAACTTATAGCATAGCAGTCAGGGAGATGTTTTGAATATTTTAGCAATCAAATTTTCCAAAGAGGCATACAAAATTTTAAATTAAATTAAACAGTTCTGTATTAACTATTTTATTTATTTGAATTTTTATACTCATCCTAAATTTTTAATTTCTTTCTCGGCTAAATTATTGCTTGTGATTGATGTATGTTAGATAAGAAAAGTAAAAGTTTTGAACTTAGTTGGGGTACAGCCAGCTGTTTCATATCCGGCACTATAATTATTAGCAACCTGCAGGCTTATTCTGTAAATCGACAGAAACTAAATCTCCAATGCTAAAAATCTTTAAAATCTGTTTGGCGGCTTTTAGCGATTCATACAATTCTGTAACTTAAGCTTCTTGATTTGGCAATATCTTGAAATTAAATTTGTGGTAATTTTAGATTTTTATTTCATTGCTAAAATTTTTTGATTTGATAATTTTTAATGTAGAAAATTTATTAAAATAGCTAACATTTTAACACTTTTAGCTTAAATGGTAAAGCCAAAATTACAACAATTATAATTCAAGCTTATTGTCAGTTTAAAACTTACTTAAGTTACAGAATTATAACTTTCAGTAAATCCATAGTAATATCTAATTTACATCTTTAATAATTTAGCAATGAAATTAGGGTACTCAGCTGCATATCCGCCACAACTAGCAATCTGGTGCGAACTCGGATTGGACTTATTGTAGTGATATCTTTTATTTAACTTTATTCATTAACAAATGTTAATCACAAGCAATAATTTAGAAATGAATGCATGTGGGGTACAGTCAGCTGTTTCTATATCCGCCACGATAATTATTAGTAATCTGGTCTTCTCATTGGACTTATTGTAGTGATATTTTTTTATTTTTATTAATCTTTATTCATTAACAAATGGTAATAACAAGCAATAATTTAGAAATGAATGCATGTGGGGTACAGTCAGCTGTTTCATATCCGCCACGATAATCATTAGCAATCTGGTCTCATTTGCAACTCTGATTGGACTTATTGTAGTGATATCTTTTTATTTTTTTAATCTTTATTCATTAACAAATAGTAATAACAAGCAATAATTTAGAAATGAACACATGGCTGGGCAATTAGCAATTAAAATAGTTGCTAAACTACTTGAACATATTTGATGGACTGAATTTTATTGTAGTAGATGCTTCCTACTCAATTCAGTACTGCATGCATAACTCTTAGTTACAGACAATTTGTCTATAGATTGGTCTTGCTTAAAGCAAATATAGTTGCATGAAATGTAGCTGGTTGTATAAAACACATCATTTTAAATCAACAGATAACAAACTTAACTTTGTAATTTGTTACAAGCCTCTTTTCTCTGTCTGTGCGGGTTTCATTGCATGTATGTTGCTTAAATGGTTGCTTAGCAATTAATTGGCTATTGCAGAAACTTTTACAATATATGTATGTACTATACTGCAGCAAATTTCATTTTATAATTTATGAATGTGTTCTACGTACATGTTATTCTTTCACAACAACGTAACTCGAACTCAGCAACAACAAGTTTTACTGGGATATTTTTTTCCGTTTCTTTTGCATGACTCATCACCTTAATTGTGTTACAAATTTCCTTCTTTTATATTTGCTGAATTTCCTGTTTCATATGAAATGTACATTTTTATTATCAATTTTTTTCTTTTGCCTTTGGTTTTCATAAAAGTGTGCATATCAGATGCATAAGTTATAAAAGTTCAAGTGGCTTTTGAAAATGAAAAACTCTGTTTGTTGTAAAAGCAAAAATTAACTTGTTTAAGAGGAGTAGTGAAATGAAGAGTTTTAATACAAATTTCTTTTCATAATTTAATTTTTTTATTAAATAATACACTCCTTTAAAGCGAAAAAAATAGGCACTCCTTAATATCATATTTGAAAATAAAACTGGCCATAAATTGGATAAAGCTTCACTGCATCCAAACATATACATATTTTGGGACAAAAAAAGTTATATAAACCTTTGTTACTATAAAAGCAGAAAATGATATCTCATAATTATGGATTTTTCTTTGCTAAAACAGTCCTATGAAAAATAAACTCTTCTTGGCTTAAAACCTGTCATAAGCCGGTTGCCAATAGCAACTAAAACAAGCTCTTTGCACATCTCTATTGACTTTTTACCACATCGTTTTTTTTTATGAAGATTATCAACAAGTTTTCTTTTAAATTTTTTTTTCTATTTTTTATTTGGCACTTTGAGTAATAAATTTTAATCTGTATGTTACTTTTGCAATAAAAGTACAACAATTAAGGTTTTCTTTTGTTTTATTGGCTAACGGGTTAAAAGCCAAACCACGGCTTCTTTAGTTCAATTCAATGATGAAACTCAACTAAGAAACTTTGAAACATTTCTGGCAAAAGTTATTTCAAATGTTTTCCCGAATACAATTTTTCGAATATTTTTCCATGAAAAATCTGAATAAATCTCTCAATAAGTTTTCAAGAAGTTGAATAATTTTCTAAAAAAATTGATTATATATGTAAAACCAAACGTGTTTATGTTTATTTTCTGGTTTATTTGTTTCTTAATCATTTCATAGGGGACCAAACTTCGTGCCCGATCATCAAATATTTTTATTTAAGTTGGACTCTGGGATAAATTATAGTTTACTATTCTTTAAAGCTCTGTCCCTTTAACATCCACTTTTTCATTATTTTACTTGAAGCACAATATTTTCAACAACTTTTTAAATTAAAACAGCCTTACTAAACACTTTTATTGAATTTTATAATACTGAGGATGGGCTATTCAGTATATTATAGAAGTCGAACAATTTTAAAAATATTTTCTCATAAAATTTACATAAATCGTCTTCATTAAAATTATAAAGTTATAATTTAAAATAATTTATTCGCTCTTAAGCAATTTTATTTGAAATTTATTATTAGGTCAAATGACCTTTTTTAGTTGTTTTTGCTTAGTCTTTCAGCAACTAAAAGGTCTTTTGACCTAATAATAAATTTCAAAATAAAATGCTTAAGATTAACTAAAAGGTCTTTGACCTAATGATAAGTATCAAATAAAATTGCTTAAGAGACATGCTGAAAGACTAGGCAAGAAGAACTAAAGGTCGTTTGACCTAATAATAAATTAATTAGTAATTTCGTTCGAAGGCGTAGCTCTAAAATGATTAGAAATATTTCTCAGTCACACATCTATTTTAACCCGTATATACACACTTCCATATGTAGTAAACTGAAACAAATAATTTGTTATCCCAAGAATATCATATGATATATATTTATTTTAGCCTAAGATTCTTCAAATATTTTTTGAAAAAAAAAAAAAAATATATATATATATATATATATTTGAAGTTTTAATCAACAATTCTTTAAATATTTTATCGAACAATTAAGGAAATAAATATTCGAATAATTAATCAAATAGTTAATAGAATAGTTACCCAAATAATTAGGAGAATAGTTATTCGAATAATGAATTAACAAATAAATTAATGTCAATGCTTATTCGAATAATAAATTAAGCAGTTAATCAATTATTTGATCAGTAATTAAGCGAAGATAAATAAATATTTAAATAGTTAATTAATTAAGTTATCGAATAGTACTTTTAAAATGATTATTCGAATAAATGATAAAATAGGTAGTGGTATATAATTAAGCGAAAGCAAATTTAAAATTAATTGAATAGTTAATAGATTATTTGCATAATGTACTAAACACTTAAACGAATAGATAAATCAACTAAATTAATCTCTCGTAGTTATTGAAATAATTAATTGAATATTTAATCAATTATTTTATCGAATAATTAATAAAATATATATATGAATAATACTTTTAATAATTATTTTCGATTGATTATTCGAATAAATCAAATAGACAAATTAATAATAATTAAACGAATAATTAATCGAATAAAAACTAATAAAAAAATTTTAATATTTCAATTAATGAAAATTATCAAATAATTCTTCGAATAATGAATCAAGCAGTTACTCGAATAACTAAACGAACAATTAATTGAATGATATTTCGAAAAATTTATTGAATTTGTAATCGAGTAATTAAGCGAGTAGTTATTCAAATAATAAGTTAAGCAGTTAATCGAATAATAATTAAATTATTTAATCTCTAACAGTTATTTAAATAATTAATCAAACATTTGGCCAGATATTTTTTTGAATTATTTATCCAATAAATAATACAAAATTGAATAGTTAATCAATTAAGTTATTGAATAGTGCACCGAACAGGTATATATAGGAATGATTATACAAATAAATCAAGTGAGGCAATGGCGTAACTAAGCGACTAGTTATTCTAAGAACAATTTTAAAAGGTTTTAAATAATTAATAAAGTAAATTATTGAGTGATTTTTAAATATTGAATCAAATAAGTAATCAAATAAATATTCGATCAATAAATCGAATAATTTGAATAAATCGAATAACTAAGCGAATAATTGATCGCATATCAAACCGAATAAGTAATTAAATGATTAACCGAATGACTATTCTAATAATTAATCGAATAGTAAATTTAAATCGAAAATTTTTAAAGGTTAATCGAATAATTAAACAAATGTTATTCTGAAACTTATTATATGTTAATTGTTAATCGAAAATAAAAAAAATTATTTATTAATCATTCCAATAATACAAAATAATGAAATGATAAAACGAATAATTATTTATTCGAATAACTAATCGAATAATTATTTAATTAGTTAATCGAATAATTTCTTGAACTGTTACTCTAAAATAAAATTTATTATTAAATATTTATTCGAATAATTAATCCAATGGAATAGAATAGAATAATTATTCGTATAATTAATTATTCGCATAATTAACGAAATCTTAAATGTAATAATAATAATCTGCGAATAATAGAAACTGCAGACTATAAAATCGTGTAAATGTAATAATAATAATCTGCGAATAATAGAAACTGCAGACTATAAAATCGTGTAATTATGCAAATATATTTTTATATGCTTACACTCAAACGAATATTTATCGCTAGAAATTGAAATTCAATAACTGTCTATAACAAATAATATCTAGAAAATTATCGTATACCTGTAGATTATTTTAGGCAAATAATTTTGTGTATGAAATAGATTATTATTCGAATGTAATTATTTAAACTATTTTACAAATATTTAATCGAATAATTATTTAACTTGATGTATTATTCGTTCATATTTTAATATTTATAAATTTTAATATTTACAATTTCTGCTTCTTTTCTTCGTTTTGTTTCTCACTACAACGAAATCATTTATCTAACATTTTCGCTTTGCTTGGTTTCTTTTGTTTCTGTAAATTCTTAAGTCATGCTTGCTAAAAAGATTTTCCATTCAAATACTCATTTTCTCCCCTTTGAGTGTTTAGAAATTTTATAGCATTTCTTTTAAATGAATTCTCGACACTTTGCTGATGACTGTTTCAATCTAGTCACGTTGATGGCATTCTTATCATTTAAAGTCCCTGCGCCAATATAAATGTTTTACTTTTGACACCGTCATAAAGATCTTAGAATTGATGTGTCAATTTGATATTGATGTTTTAACAGGTAAAAGCAAATAGAATAAAAGAAGTAACAAGAATGGATAATTTTATATATATAGAGACGAAGATGTGTTTTAAATACAAGTTTTGTTTAAAATGTTAAATGCGAAATTATTGCTGTTGTTTGCCCTTATATGACAGGAGTCGACGTTATTGTCGCATGTCGACTTTAGTAAATTTTAAAGCTCATATATTGGGAAAATTATGGATTAATTCTGTAAATAATTGTTGTCATATTTAGTTCCTAAGAGAATCCATTAAAAGATCAGTCGATAGGAAAGTTTATGAGGTCAGTTGACAACGACAACGTCATTGACTTCTGCAATAAGCAAGAATGTCTTACCTTCGACATAAAAATAATTTGTTTGGCTTTTTACTATTAAACAATACAAAATTCAACTCTTCTCCTCCTTATTAAAATATTTTCAGCTGTTGGTTGATTTCTTTTCCATCATAAATCATACAAATTTCAAATATTTTGCTTTCCAATGAATACCAGACATTTCAAGCATTTAATCCATTTGCCATAATAAAATATAAAAAAAATGGTTGTAGTGAGAAAGTTCTTAATTTATGATGCCTTTTTATTTTGTCACAAATGCAGAGTTTTTTGCTAGAGTTTTTTCTAGATTTATTTATATCTTAAAACATTTTTCAACGCACATGCACACATGCTTAAATACAAGTACAAGGCAGACTTCGAGGAAGCTGTGCCAAGAAAAATTTTAAAAATTTATGGATTCTGTTCAGACAAATGACAAGTTGAGCTCAGGGAATAATCAGGAATAATCATGAAGGAATAAAATAACTGTTCAATAATAATCTTATTCAAATTTATAAAAATAACATTTATAGTTAAAAGCACATTATTAAAGACGCATTTTGTCATGTTGTTTAAAAAAAAATTTTAAGTAAATTATAGCAACTACTTATATGTAAATATATTTATAGCACATAAAGTTTACTTAAATCGATGCGATAATTCTGCTTTAAGGAAAAAAGTATTTGATTTATGTTTTTTTTTGTTTCTATTTCTTATAGAAAATTATTCATGTTTTTTTTGTTTCTATTTCCTATAGAAAATTATTTATTAGATGCATTCCATTCTGAGTAAACTCTTTTTATCGGAATAAGAAAGACAGTTTTATTCTTATGTAAAACATTAATATCAAATATTTTTCTTCACAACTTTTTATTATTATTCGACTAATTTTGTTATATAATTTTTTTTTTATTAAACAAAATAATTAAATTCAACTCGGTTTGCATATAATAATAATTTATATAATACTATAAATTTATATACCATAATTCAAAACTTATATATATATATATATATTTATTTTAATTATTTAATTTAATTACCCAAAAGTTGTAAATTTCAAATTTATTGTTTCTTAAAAAAAATCTAATAAAAATAAAAAATTAGTTAGATATAATTCTATGCAAAAAATTATCAAATATTTTTATTCGATTAAATTTTCCGAAAAAAAAAATTCGAAAATTTTATTTTTTAATTACTCGGGTTTTAGGAAAATCATGAATAAAAATTTGTTTTAAGTTAAATTCTATTCGCATACAATTATTCGAATTATTTTATTTGGTTGAATTTTATAGAAATTATTCAAAATAATTTATACCAATTATTTCTTTTCTGGAAAATGTAGCATAAAATTACTAATTGAATTTATTATATACGATCAATTTTAATGTACAAATGAAAGGAATAAATATATTCGAATTTATCATATATCAAAAAATTTTTAAATAATTAAAACCTGCTGAATATTCGATTAAACTTTTGATGTTTAAATTATTTTCTTCAAACAATTACATTAAAAAAATATATTTTTTTTGTATTCTATGCAAAAAACTACTCGAATAATTTTATTCGATTATATTAGGAAAAAATATTCGAATAATTTTATTTCAATTATTGATTTTTTCGAAAAATCAAAATTAAATAAATGTTATTTGAATTAGTTAGAAAATTACCATTAAAATTAATTTAATTCTATGAAAAATTTTTTCGAATAATTTTAT
>BGZK01005036.1:0-10258 GCA_005406025.1 Eumeta japonica | reverse complement strand
GGGAGATTTGCCCGCTTCCAGCTCCAACAAATTTGTGGCTTTATCCAAACGCACTTTGAGAGTAAAAGCAAAACTTCCAAGTCTAATGGTGAGGCCTTGTATGCCATGTGTTTGGATGGTTTGCATTCGGTAAGGTTTTCTATTTCACTGAAGGAAGTCCATATTATAGATAATTTTTATTTCATAGGCTGCAACATTAAGCAATAATTTAAATCTTCAACATTTGGCGGCAAGATTCTCAACTTGTTGGCTTCAAATGTTTGCCAATCTACTGGACCTCGCATCTCGGCCAGTCCGCCTTATCAATGGATGTTGTTCTTACAGGGGGTCTAAATTTAGGTTCCTATAGTCCAGATTGTTGGCAGTCTATTTTTGCTGTTTGCCGCCATGTCAGCCAATTGGAACATGAAATTTTTAGTATGCGTCATCCACATTTAACAACGTCATCGCCAAACGGCAACCGTGATATGGAAACGGGAGAGAAACTGCAAACTAATAATGCACAAAATGAAAAGCTCAATATGGCTCCAATATCCATAGACGATGATGAAACTTGGTAAATATTACACTTTAATAGAAAATTTGATAAAACACACCCTTCTAGAAGACATCAAAACATATACATACATACATAAGTATACAAGTGCATTAGTTTATTGAAAGTTTCATCGTTTTACTTTATTTATATTTTCCGACTTGTTAAATTAATTGAATATACCGATTTGCACATAACGATATCGATATATTTAAAATCATAGCACTCCTTTCAATTTTCTACCATTAAATGCTGTTATGAAACGCCGATAAATTGTTAACGACGAGCTAAGAATTTGTGTCGCACTAACTTTTACCCGCCAATGATATTCTTTAATATATTGTTATCTTCATTGTTGTTTTGCCTCTTCGTTCAATCTAATACCAAACACCTTATTATTTTTAAGATCTATATATTTCTGAACCATAAATTTAAAAAACTTAACAATTTTACTAATAAATACTATCTTACCAGAAAATTTGTTGGTTCAGAAATACAAGGAAGAATTATTGATGTTCATTTATTACATTTCTAAAGTTCTCTTTTCCCATTGTTCTACCTAGGCGTATCCGAAGAGGCAAATGTATGATTAATCTACATTAATATTTTCTCACTGACATTTTATACCATCCTCTATCCGCCTATGCTACTAGAGGATTCTCAAACAAAATGTTTTATACATATTGCTCCAATTGTCGTGATTTGCTCTGGGTTGTCTTTGAAGAAGTTAATATATGGCTGCATATTTGCGTGTATTTCATGCACTTAACGCCTACTTTTGAGCATATGCATATGTAAAGTGTATATTTTAATCTTTTCAGTTGGGATCCTTTGTTGAAAAATTTTGTTATTAAATTGTTATCAGATGGTAATAAAATATTAAATTACTTTTATTTTCAGTGTTGATGTTCACAGTTTCAGGCTCCTTTACGCAGCCCCAATACTAATATAGCATCCATACTTAAAGTTTATTCGGGTACTAATGAAACGTGCTGCCAGTGCCAGCGATACAACCAAGGTACTTTGCGGTCTTTCCCATCAGGCTGAAAATTTTAGCGATGCTGCCGAACGTCTTAGTTTGCCTTCTTTATGTCAATTTTTGAAAAATCTTTGCAATTCCGAGAGCAGCTATACAAAAGTACTGCGACACGGAAAGGCAGTCGTATGGTGGCCTAAGGGTTGGCGTAAGCACGATACATTCCCCATGTCCTGCTTTTACATCGTATTGGATGTGACTTTAAAAGTATTTCACAGTGCTAGACCCTTGTTGCATATACTGAAGGTGTGGGCTATAACAGGACCACACTTAATGGATAAGCATGTCGAGCTATGAGAACGAAGTTTGATATATACACGATATCGTAACAGCCTTGTTGGTAGACCAATCAGAGTTGCCATATTTTCATTTTAATGAAGCTCTGTTAAAGCCATTTGAGAATCTTCTGAGCATGGATTCATGCGACTCAGATGTACAAGATCAAATTGTTGCCTGTTTGTATGAAATTGTGGAAGCTCATCGTACAGAAATACGCTCCGGATGGCGTCCTTTATTTGGCACTTTGCGCAATGCCAGAAGCCGTATGCTGAACGCCAGCAATATAATTGACATATTTAGAGTGTTTTTGGATTCAGATAATACTTTAGTATTTGCTAATGCAGGCCTAGATTGTATTTTGTGTTTACTATCATTTCTGGAAGTACCGGGTGCTGGTGTTGCCAGTAGTGGCTCAGCCAGCAGTAGCAGCAACATCAATGATGAGGAAAACAACTATAGGCCTACAGAATTTTTGCATGAAACTTTACGTTTCCTAGAACGTTGTTCTTCCATTTTAGGTTTTATGTACAATATGCCGAAATGTCCAAATTTTCATTCCACCTATAAAATAAAAGGTATATCTTATACATAATTGATGCCAATATACCCAATTCCATGGAAAACTTTACCTATTTTGGCAATGACTATTTGCAAACCAAAAATGAACAGCACATGATTTCCTATCGATCGTTGCATATCGACAAAGGACAACATAGTGAAAATCGATGAAATGGATAAACCTTCTGAGTATTGAAAGTATGGTTTCTGCTTTTGGATGGCCTCACCAACTCTTTGATTGTTTGTCCTTACACACATCAAGCTCCCATACTGCAGACAATCCTTAAACATTTTAAGAATCTACTGACAAGCCCCGGCATCGAATTTGGCTTTTATTGCATAAATCATTTGCTGATACCCATGATACAGGATTGGTTAAGGTATATAAATAAGACCGGCACCTCTTGGCAACTGGTAGAGAAAAACTTCAAACATTGTTGCTGCATGACCACAGATTTGGGGTGGACTTTATCAAAATGTCTCTACCGGAAGTGCGTAAGCAGGCCGCTAACTGCAGAACACGTGTTACGCAAATCGTACAGCCACATAATGCATATTCGAAATTAAAGTTTGTTACCGAACCCCATGATAATAGAACTGGGTCTGTCGTCTCACGGTAGTATGACAGTTCTTCAGTTGTCAAAAGAGTCCTGCACCAAGGTTTCCAATTCAGCTACTTTGGCCTTAAAGCAATTGCTATTGGTACTTATCGAATGTGCTGTGCAGGTCCAGGAAACTGTAGCCAGAGTCGGTGTTTCTTGTCTTAAACATGTCATACTTTCAACGGGTACTTTGTTCAACGAATACCAATGGATGATTGCCTGCTCAGCCATACACCGAGCCTGCACTGTTACCATAGCACCTTTACGCCAATTATCGTTTGCTTTCCATGAAAAATCGAATAGTTTTTATGGTGATTGTGCCAACGTCAAGGTGGCAGCAAGACGTGACAGCTCTGTAGAAGAATTATCACGCATATATGCCCTGGCTCAGCAAGTATTTCTCTCCGATAATCAAAGAGAACCGGGCACTAAACTTAACAATCATTTAGAAAAACACCTAACGGATGATCGCAGCTATTCGTTTCTTTTATATCCCCAAAATAATGGCTTCAGTTCGAATCTAGACAATTTTGTCATCAGAATACCTTTTAAAACGTTAGTGGTGGGCTTACTGGCTAATCAAATGCTTTTACAATTGGTGGCCAAATTATTGCTTTCACGCTTGAAATGTGTACCCCAGGCCGTGTCCACTTGTATATTTGATAATTACACCACCGCTACACAGCAGTGCTATGACTATGACTTGGATTTTCGATCCAAGGAAATACTATTGCGCTGCTGTTTGCAGTTCCTAACAAGCGCTTTGGAATTTGATTCTCGGCCAGGACTTAAGTTTCTTATGCAAAAAGTCGCCAATATCGAATATGCGGCAAACTTGTACAAACAAATGACATCTTCTTGGATGGTTTACTATATCGCTCTAGTCGATTCCTATCTAAACGACATTGTTATATACAATCTTGGTACCGAAGATTTGAACTTTATTTTGGAGTCCTGTTCCCGTTTAAATACCACCAAAGTCAAGAAAAAGGAAAATTTTGTTCGATATTTGTTTTGCTTACAAGATGCCTGGAACTTAGTGTGCGAGTTATATCTCAATAATTCTGTTTTGCATGACATCGAAAGTGGCCGTTTAAGAGCAGCAGACAATTCTGATCTTAAGCATTTAAATTGTGCCGCAAAGAATATTAAAGCTGTATGTATAACCTT
This sequence comes from Eumeta japonica, assembly GCA_005406025.1. NCBI lineage: Eukaryota > Metazoa > Arthropoda > Insecta > Lepidoptera > Psychidae > Eumeta > Eumeta japonica. Next base: position 6,078 of record BGZK01005036.1, on the reverse strand, counting down.
AAATGGCAATATTGAAAATGTTAGCACTTCAGGTTTGGCTGATAACAATGATTATTCACCGCAAAAATCCCAACACATTCCTGAAGAGGAAAGCATCACCATGACCACGTTAATAAGTGAATTTCAACCTAAGTCTCGTAATAATCCATTCGATACTAATCGCCCTCAGAAACCCGAAACAGAGACAATCTCTCCCGAAATCGAACAACAAAGAGCAACCAGTATACTCAAAGATTCCAATTACAAAAGATCGGCTTTGGCCCAATTAGTGGTGGCCTCCTTAGAGCTATTGAGATCTTTGCCCAGTGAGGCCGAGGGTAATCTTAAGCTTTTAATGACGCCGACAATACGTGAAGCATTTCGTTTGGTACAGCCAAAGGCAACGAACTAAAAGTTAACCAATTTTAGGTTTTGCTTGTTGAGTTTTATTTTGACTTGTAAGTGTGTGTGCTATCAGTAAGAAGACATACATATGTATGTATACAACATATGTATGTATGATAAGTGTGACAAAGCTTTTAATCCAACCAAAATCCAAAACTCTATTTTGATCTGTTTCAACAAACATTAAGTCCAATCCGATTCCCTGCAACATTTATCTTCATATAAAAACACACTCTTCAATCATAACACCCACCATAAAGTATAAATTATTCGTATTATATAAGCATATGTATACACACATATACATACATATTTACATATACTATTTGCATAAAATAACAAAATCCTAGCCATTACCGCCCATTATAAAATTATAATATACATATTTATATACATGCTACATATACATTATATATATGTAAACCAATGAAATGTATAGTATGTAACTAAATCTTAAATCTAGTCATTATACGCCGCCTGCTTTTCTAAAAAGCTTCTGTATATTTACATACAAATAATCAAATAATTATACAACTATTTTGTTAAAACGTTAAGACATTTATGTTAAAAGTTAACGGATTTTAGTTAAACCGCACAATGGGTATTCTGAGATAAAAGACGCAAATGACATATGTATCACAATACCAATTATGTATAATTTCAAAACCAATATTTTGTGGAAGGCAAAACTAAAACCTATTTTCAGCGATTTAAACACCGACTATGCAGAAAATGGTTGAGAAAACACCACAAATATCAGCGAGAAACAAAATCGGCTGATTACAATACAACATAGTAGAGATTAGTGTTTTGCATTTGCTTACTCAATAATTTTAACGGATATTTTAAATATTTAAACAGCAAAAATTATTTTCTATTTTAACATTAACATTAAAATTATTTTCATTTTAAAAACTAATGTTAGGTTCACTTTTAATTCAACATTAACAAAAACGTTAGAAAGTTACAAATTTTGCATGTTGTTCGGAGACTTCACCATAATGATGCTAAGCCTCGCTCCTTATTTGAGGCATTTTAATTTGTTCTTTTAAATATTTCAACAAATAATACGTTGTTTAGTATTATTCTTTTAACTTCTTCCTATTTTATTATAACCTTTCAATTGACAGCTGATATGTTTTGCAAAATTTATCAGATATGATTTTCAAACAGAGCTGCATTCTAATTTTAATTTGGTTTAAAACTCTGAAAGCGTTGAGTAACTACTTTGGGTATTGACTATCAAAAATTACTAGTAACCAGTACTCGGTACCCTAGTACTCCACTTTACCAGCACCAGCAGAATCGTTGCGGGTCCGTAAGGTGAGGAAAGAGAACTAAATTATCGTAATCCGTGTCCGGCTCTACAAAAAAACTTACACACATATTTGGTCTCTATTAAAAGAAAAACTGAATTTGTTTTGGCCAGCTAGAGATTTAATTTCAATATTTTGTTTGGAATTTAATGGTGGTGTAAAAATTTAAATGTAATCTTAGGATTTCATTTGCCTAACTATAACCGTACCCTAGATTCCCTTCTTATTTTTACAATATTTATTTAAGTTTAAAACCCCACCCCATACTAAGAAAATTGGTATGATTGGAAGTGAAATATGATAAAAAGTGACTCAAAGTAAAACTCAACAGAGATATCAGGAATTTACTACTACAAATGCAATATTTAATTATGTATTTAAAAAACTCTATTCTCTTCATTCCTCTCTCTCTATCTATCTACATATCTATTTAAGTGCACCTAGCAGCTACAATTATACGTATGTATGTAAAATCTTAAAATTAAAAACAAGCCCTTAAGTAGAAATCACGAAGAAAACAAACGAAAAATAAATAAGTATGTATGTACTTATGTATCTAATTCATTGTCGAAAGAGTACTTCAAATCGTAGATTTTCATATAGAAACACAAATCAAATATCGTATTTCGAAGAAAAACAAAAAATAAAAGGTTTCAAAACCATGAATACGCAAATATTCTAAAAGTTTGGCAACTTCTTATTAGATCTTTCATAATCGTTTAGCTGCCTTTTAGATTTAAACGCACTTTACTTTGCTGCCCTTACGGCATAACTTTAGTTATATATTTAGTTGCAGGTTTTTGTGTAAAAAGTGGAAAAAGTTTATCAATTGTAAATCAGTTCTGGGCTGAGGCACAACTCTTGCGACCACCAGTGCGGTCTGGCTGTTTTATCTTGTTTGCTCTTCGAGAGTTTTGCATCCCACTGGCACCGGTTAACTAATTTACTTCTAATAACTATATTGTTCCAGGTATTTTCGAGGACTTTCGTTGTTAACCACATTGCTAATTTTTATATGACGTTATAAGTCGTTTTTATTTTGAAAAGTATATCATATAGGTACTTATATGTATAGCTTTTATATGCATAAAAGATTTAAAGATTTACCAATCAGTTTGGTAAGCTAAGTGACTCGAAGTCAGTAAGCAAAAGTAACGCAAAGTAAGGAGTTCTGTATCAAGGACTATGTATGACAATATTAGTCACATTGTCGTGAAAGTTGTTCTCTATCAACGTTTATCTTTCTTAACATGAATGACATTGTTTTTCAAGGAGTGGGTGCTTATAAGCTGTTAACGTTTATCCACGGCAACATGACCATCTTGACTTTGTAGGTGGCTTGCAACAACGACTGCGTATAACAGCATGAGTTACATTATCTTTCAAGTTGTGCTTTATTAAAATTTATGTACGACAAGCTCACCGATATTATCTTTCAATGTTTCCTGTATGCAAGGTGTCCTTTTTTCAAAGTTTATTCACGACTACATGACTCATATTGTCGCATAGTTTGTCTTCTAAGCAAACAAAAAATAAGTGGTTCCAACAAAAAAAAGTCTTATGCAAATGACGGTGAAACAATACAAGCGAAATGAAGGAAAACATTCATTTATGTAAGTGTGAGGAATCATGCAGTAACAATGTTGACCGCTTGATATTTACAGCAATGTCATCATAGCCACGTTTTACTTATTTTTTTTTTTTTTTTGTTTTGCTACTTTAGCATGTTTATGAAAATTAAAGAAAAGTTCATCTACATCGTCTGGTACGCATTCGTTGACGACAAAGTAGAGTCCATTATCGTGTATAAAGTCAACAAAGTCAATGTGGGAGAAGGTTATTCACGTGGCCATCAAAAAAACTTGACATTCGCTGGCGAGAAAGTATACGATATTTTCCATTATGTAATTGTTTTCTTGTACGTGAGAAAGTAAAATATACGATTGTACGAAAATCTTGTGGACGATTTGCATTAGTTATCCCTTATGTGACCAGGAGAAATAGCATCACGAATGCTTTGTCATCTTGCATGCATCTCATATTAGTTATCATTGTCCCCTATACGGCAAGTGATGACGACAAATCGGCTTTGAATTTTTAATTAAACAAATTGTTTGTCTTAAGCAGAAACTCTTTGAAACTTTTACACAAATAACATTTGGTAGCTTCAAAGTTAGCAGTAGAGCCTTGAAATCTTTTAGTTTACAATAGATTTAAAATATCATTTATCAGAAATAAAATTGTAAATCAATCAATGCAATTAATGCATCACAAAGAAACAAGTATTTAATAGTTTATATAAAACGAATTTAGCAAGTAAATAAATAGTTTGCCATCATCCATCCACATACATCAATGCGTTGAAGAAATATGGTAGTGGCATGTAAATAATTTATTCGAATATTATCATCATTCATTTATTCACTGCTAAAATGTATTTCAATTAAAAATCTATTCTATTAATTGTTCATCAATTCAAATCATTGAAGAAACGAACGGCAATGACATTCGATTTGTATGCCGCTACATATGAAACACACAACCAATATTCAGTTTTAATAAAATCATAAAATTCAAAATACGTTCATAATTAAGCTACAGTATATCAAAAGCTATTCATTGTTAATTTGTATTCTTTATTATTTATAATCTTTGATTGAATTACATGAGTAGGTCAAGTGAAAATATAGAGAGTCCTTTTTAATAGTCGCTAAATGTTTTACTTGACTGTCAAGCAAATCATACGACCTCCATTAAATCATACGATCAACAATTATAGTTTTGGGAATTTTAAAGTAACAAACAAAATACAATTTAAAATTATAAAATAAAGCAATTAACAAAACTAAACTATTGCATCTTTACTTATACTATATTTATATATACACTAATGAAAATATTTCAGTTCAAAAATATAACATTTTAAGATCAAAACAAAACATTGTAAAGGCATTTTATTTGCTCACAAGTATTTACCAACAATAAAATACATAGGTAAGATTTTGTAAGCAGAATGCAAAATATCGAGTGTGGAGCATGTGTATTAGGGTGGGTCAAAACTTTTCTCTTCAAATCAACTAATAACAAAGAATAGCTGTACTGTTTCCTCAATAACAAACTTGTAAAAAAAAATAGTGACAGAAGCATTCTTATCTCTATGTGGTAGGAAATCTTAGAGGGCTCAATATGTACAAGTAAAAGTCGAAGATAAAAAAAATATAACCAAATAGTAAAAATGAAAAAAATAATTACTTTAAAAATATAAAGTTATTGTATGTGTATTATGCTCTTGTTTGACAAATTTCTTTGCAGTGTCTTTCAAAAAAGGGTTTAATAAACTTAATTTTTTTATGAATACATCTAATTATGTTTTTCTTAAATAAAATTGTAGCATATCAATTTTTTGTGTAAATGTGTCAGTTTACGGCTGTATTCATAAAAAATATTTTAAGTTTATTAAACACTTATTTTACAGATATTGCTACATTTGACAACTATTTTTTAGGCAATTTAAGTAGGAACGAAAGTAATAACTATATATATCCCTATGAGTTGATAAAGTTAATTATGTATATGGACGAATTTGTAAACATAACTGTTGAAAAACATGAAAAATTTGTTATACCCACTCCTTTTAGATAATAATATATTTTGAGATCATAAAATATGTGTATGCATAAATTCTGTTTTTTTTTTCGTAGTAAATTTCTAAATTCCAGTGTAAATGCAGCATGATTTCTTGAAGATCACGTTTGCTTTCCTGTAAGTTGCAAATCTGTACATATATACCTATGAATATATATTTTTTATTGTTATAACTCACACTGCAATTTTTATGCAAAATACATCATGAATTGATTTTTGTTTCAAATAAATTCTATTCAATTATTGAAAATATACATACTATATTTAACATATTAAATTTTTCTGTGTACTGTACGACATGTTGCTCTTGTTGTAAATTCTGCTTACAAGCTCTTTCTCTCTTGCTGTAATAATTGTTTTAACATGAAAAAGTGGTGGTGGTTATCAGGGCTGGACAAGGTTCTATTCTCTATTATATTCTATTTAACTTAAAAGTAATTTAAAATATACATATGTATGCCCTTAATCCTTAACCACTGAAACGATTAGTAAAGTATTAATTAGGGCCAGTTATAGCAACTTACTGATAGTTAAATGTAAGATTTTGTCATAAGCGAAATATCAGCAATGACTGAAAAGTGCAACTTTATATTGCAATCCCATCAAGCCGAAATAATATTAATGTTGTAAGAAAAATATCTTATATTTTTATTTTTTGTTTTTCTGATAAGAGGAAGTATCACTTGTGCAACAGCATTTACAATACATTACACAAAGATATTTACAATCATTA
>BGZK01005035.1:0-10260 GCA_005406025.1 Eumeta japonica | reverse complement strand
ATGTCAGATAACACATGTTTGAGGCCTATGTCCTATAGATAAAGCTATCTTAATGTCAATTTATCAACACGGACCCTCTTCGAAAAAAGTGACTTCGAAAAAAAAAGCATTTACATTAATTTTCCTATTAATCATGAGAGAATCCTGTTCGATTTCTATTTTGAACCATATTTTAAGCTTGTGTTTTGTTCAATATAGTGAACATTTTATATATACATAAACACGAAAAAAAATGTTAGAATTTATTAGCTGTTTCATGTGAATAGTTAAAACTAATAGTTAATCATAAATGTATAAAAAGTGGATAACACTGTTATCACTAAAGACTATATCCGTGATTTCAGCATTCAGCCGTTAAAATCATTTTCTTAGCCGTAAAAAAAAAAATTAACATGAAAATGTATTACATTTCGTTAACAATAGAACGAAAAAGGTTTAAAAACAAAAAGTTGTTCGGGAATTTAAACCTAAAAACAGTATTTACAAGTGCCTAATTGGCGTGTAATTGCCCGTTCAAAAGCGTCATAAAAACTTGATCGATCATCGACCGCTACGCGACTGCAGCGCATTCGACGTCGTCTTTACATTAAAATTTTATGATTCCGAGGTTTCGTTAATTTGCTTTATTACAAAACGAATTTCGCTAATTTGATTAAAAATACTTCACGTTCTCGTTTTGCATGCAATAATGTTCATAATTTAATAACCCCATATGAATATTTAATGACCATTTTATTACTTAATGACCACTGCTATTTAATTGAATTTCAAAGTTGAATATAAAAAATGTGTGATATTTTTAAATTTTCATAAGAGCATTACGAAAACAACTTTTATCAAATTAGATGAAAAGGTTTTATTTTTAGGGTTCCGAAATGGTCAAAACGGAACCTTTATAGTTTCGTTATGTCTATCCGTCCGTCCATCCACATGTCACAGGCATTTTATTCAAAAACTATATATATGAAATTTATAGTGTAGGTGTCTTGTATGAGCCGCTACTTAGTTTGGGAATTAAATAATAAAAATAAATATTTCTGGGGGGAAGACTTCATAGATGTAAAATAGGTTGAAAAAAAAAAATTTCAGCAAAGGTCAATGACGGCTCATATTTCGACAGTTCTTTTAAAAACACTTTAAGGTTTCTAAGCAATTTTTCTGACATCCATCAATGTTTTCATGTAAGCTTGACGGTTTAGGGTGCTTAAAATTTGGCCCTTTTGAACAGACCACCAACATGGTCTGCATAGTATTTTCGAAGGCGACCCTTCCCGACCTGTCCATTTCACACGTTAACTCTGTATATTTGTTTGTCAGTTTACTTTCATTCATTCTTTCCTGATGGCCAAACGACCGCAGCATACCTTTTTCGACTCTAACCACTACATCTTTCTTCAAACTACACCGCTTTCTAACATCATTGTTCCTACATCTTAATTTCCGAGACACTCTACACACACTACACAGAGATAGCATCTCTACCACATTAATTCAATTTTCATTTTCCTTTTGCCATACCCAGCTTTCCCTACCATTCAAAAGCATAGAGATCAAAACACGATTATTGATTACCAAACGTGTTTGTCGTGAGACACATTTACTATTTATAACAGCGAGCAAGGCCCCATTCGCTTTATTTCTCGCATTCGCTCTTCTTTCGATACCTCTGTCATATTTACCATTATTTGTAAACAGACTACCCAGGTATACAAATTCTTTAACTTCTTCGACTTTCTCACCTTCTATAAGTATATCGCATTCAGTCGTGCTTTCGCCCCTTTCAAAAACAATCACCTTAGTCTTACCGACATTTATTTTCATACCCCTCTTCTTAATAGAATCCTACATTTTATTTACCATCCCTTGCAGCACGCACGCCCATGGCGCAAGAATTACTTAGTTGTCAGCGTACAGGAAGCATTTAATAGACAGCGCATTCATCCTTAGTCCACAGTCATACTCATTCAAATCATACAGACAGCTATCCATAAATAGGTCGAATGGCCACGGTGAAGATACACATCCCTATCTAACACTCCTGAGAATGTCAAACCAAACAGTGTATGTTTCATTAATTCTAACGCAAACACTAAAGTCCCTGTATAGGGATTTCAGAGCCTGTATCAATCTGCTACTCACATAATGCATGGATAGGGTTCTTCATAGATCATTTTTGTCATAGATCATAAACTTTTTCCAGATCTACGAAAATACAGAAAACCTTTTGGCCGTAAGCCAAAAACTTTTCCGAGAGCATAAACTGGTCCGTACACCCCATACCTTTTCTGAATCGCGTTCGCATATCCAAGATCTTGTTTTCGGTCTCATTCACAACTCTTTCAATTATGTTTTTGGATACAGTTTGCTAACGACGCTGAGGTCTTATTAAAAATCAAAATCAAATCAAAAATTCGCACTGGGTCAGGCCCTCGGTCTATAATGAAAATATTGTGGGAAGGTACATCATACCGATGGACCAATTTAATAAAGCTAAAACGATATCAACTATCAAAATCACTTTTAATAATAATTACAGGTTTGAGACAGCTCATAAAACTCGACTAGTGAAGCGAATGAGAAACCATGTCCGTATAGAGCTGTCGTTATCGTACACAGCAAACGGATTATTGTGAGGTCTTAATTCCGATTTGTTGAAATAGTATATTTATAACAATATAAACTTATGCCTATTTCTCAGAAGAGTAGGCAGAGACTATAGATTATAAATGGTTTGAGTATTATAACTTTACAAAACTAAACAAGCAAAACGGAAACCAATATGATCAGTGATTCTTATATAAATAAAATAATCTCCATACAAAACAAGCGATAGTCTTGAAGAGTTTTTTTTTAGAAATAAGAATTAAAAAAAACATTTACGAAAAATTGAAACTAAACAATGACAGTTTTCGTACTAAGTTATTGGTAACAGTAAAAACACGCCTATATCTCAAGACACTACAGATTTCATGCAACGACCTTTGCATATCTTTCTTGATTCACTGATATCTACCAATCGTTTCAAGCAAACTTTGTCGGTTTCGAATGTTTAAAATTTGACCCTTCTCTTATATGTCAATTTGGTCTGCATAAGATTTTCTAGGAGATCCTTGCCGAATCTTCCATCACACATATTTGATCTTTAAATATGTTTTGTCAGTCTTTTTTTCATTTTTTTTTAGCTGGATAAATCACCGCGATATAACTTTTTCTACTCAGTCACTACATTTTCTTTAAAATCTTACCTTTCTCTGACATCCCTTTTCTTATATGTCTTATATGTATATTTAAAGAGCCTCTAATACTGGGATCGCATCTCCAACGCATCAATTTTTCTTACGTTTCTTCTACCACATTCAACTTTCAGTATCATACACAAGCGTAGGGTCCAGAACTCCATTTACGAAGTCTGATGCGCTTGTTCTAAGACATTTTTATTATACATAACAGCAATCAAGGCCCATTCAATTTATTTACTATTCATCCAATATTTGTATCGTGTTTAATGTGACTTATAAATAAACTACCCAAGTAGACAAACTCTTACATTTGTTCAACTTTATCACTTATAAAATATCGTATTCAGTTATAGTGTCGCTTCTTTCAAGCATGTTAACCTTAGTCTGTCCTCAGTTATTTACTGTAATTTGTTACTCCTTAAATATTTCAAAATTTCTGACTTTTTTATTATTACATATTTATCCTCAGAACCCCTTTTTAATAAAGTTATAGTTAATATAAGTTATACTTGCCCTTACAAATTGTTTCTTCGTTTTGACAGAAGCATTTCTAAAGTCGCAACGTCATTAAGCGATGTAACAGTAAACCGAGATGAAGCTACAAGGATAACCTAAAGGAAACCACACCTAAAGGCGAGTGTGCGATACGCGTTGATGTCTTTTGTATTGTGTTCACGGAACACGATAATGAGCGGCCATTTATTTACTCACGCACCGATTTCCATTCGAGCCTTCGCCACGTCCGAAAGCCTACTATAAGCGTCAGCGCATCAACGCGATGATTGACGTGTCTCTCTCCCTTGAGATTGTTTACCCGATTAATGCACGGCTGTCGACACATGCAGCTATAAATTACCCCTCCCGTCCGATATTGCGAATTTCACATTTTCGTAGTATGCAAATTGAAAATAAATTGGACAGTTTATGCGATAATTTAACTTTAAAATATTGTTTTTGAGGCTAGTCGGCGTTCGGAGCGTATGTTGTATAGCTAAAAACTCTGTCTCTAGTGAAAATGCGTATCAAAATATCATTTGCGATAAGCAGATGACGTAATATCGTTGAGAACAAAATAAAGGTTTTTTTATTCATTGTATTCCAACTATGTTAAATTTACTATCGACACATTTTTAACAAAAAACCGCGGTTGGAAGAAGGAAAATTAAATTTTAGAAAGTAATAAGAAAATAAAGTATATAACATTTTATAAATAATATTGGGGAAAGAAACGAGGGTAGATGTCGAATGTTTTGTTTTTTACAGTTGACCAGTTTATCGAAGTGATTCCGGATGTATCCAAATAAAAATTAAATATTTCAATCTATGGCATCCCCAAAAAAAATTCGAAATAAATTTGAAAACGTCTTCACGTGATATTTCATTCATGAGCCAACGGCGCGGTGGGCAAAAGGTTACATCTTGCTCCTCAAAAAGATTGTTATCGGACACGCGTCGCTTGAGACAATTTTTCTACACACAAAGTCGATTTCATTTTATGAGGTCAGGTAGCCGATAAACATATCATCGGAGAAGTAAACTTTGAGACAAAAATGTTGCACTTCTCTTAATAAAAATTACATTACGACTGTTTTCTGTTTATGGTCATCGCGTGTTAACAAAACCATATGCATATTAAACCGAGTGAAAAGAAAAACATTGAGTCGTATTGTGTTTGAAAAATACAATTACACATATAGAGATTGTATTATAAAGTTAGTATTATAAACGATTTTTTCTCTGCAATATAAAATCGCATACAGACGTATTAAAACGAAATTAACGAATTAAGATGATTCGACAAAATTTAATAGCCCATTCTCTTCCATTCGTCCACATATTCAGATTTTAGTGTGATTATCACAATTGTCATAGAAAATTTGCTCGGTATTGTGCTCGCCTATAGTTTAAGCTATTTCCTGTAATCACAGATGCAATTGTATGTTTTTCTGTGTTATTTTAATAAATAATGGCATAATTGCCACAAATTGATTTATTACTAAATGTACTATCACAAAAAATACTTAAGCCTATTTTATTTTACTGAAGCTAATTATTCAATTCAGTTATAAAATAATGTGTCTTGTCGCAAGAAACAAAGCATGGTTTGACGATTTTTGTGTCGTTATGTCTGATAGGAAGTGCATTGATTATCTCAGGGCATTTGAGTGTTTTGTTACTAACAAACACTCTAATCTTATTTTAATGTTTAAAAATGTCATTAATCGTATACTATCAATAGCTTACAGGCCCACAAAAACCTGAACTAATGCTTAATTTTGGGGCCATCCATAAAGTATATCAAATAAATAAAGTCATATTTACGGGACCCTCTTCCTCGCTGGTGAGATACCGAATATTTTACGATTTACAATTTAGGAATTATTAAATTAGAAGAACACTTCCGAAATTATTTATGTATTTACATTTAAATATCTTTTTTCATAAAATCAATTATTAAAAAAACTGACAAAGAGCATGTCGGATCATGCTCATTATATGATTCCGAAGCCATTATTACGAAGAAATGCACTACATACGAATAAAGTACGTTTTTACATGTTTACTGAGTAGTTATAAGCACTTTAGTCCCCTACAATCAGAAAAACAAGTAGGTATGTCGACAATTACTATTAAACTAAGGTAAATTAAAGTGCATCAGCAAAAGAACGTATCTTCATGGCATTTACGTCCTTTTGTTGAAAAGCGGTGTTTTGGCAATAACTCGAAAACAGCATACCCGACCATGTTGAAAATAATTTTCGTTGAAAGTAGTTAAAAGTATTTATTAAACATTGCCTTCGTTATTTTTTTTCATATTTTTTGGATATACGGTTTAGAAAATAGAAAGGGGACCCAATTTCTGCGACATTCGGAGCGACTATTTCCGAAATTATTCATTTAATCAGAAAAATAGTTTTTCTTAACTATTTTTTCTTAAAGGTTTTTTTAAAAGAACTGTCGAAATATAGGCTACTCGATGTTTGCTGAAAATATTTTTTTTCATCTTCTGTTACATATATGAAGTGCCCCCCCCCCTAGAAATATTTATTTTTGTCATTTCACCACCAAAGTACTTAGACTATATACAAGATACTTACACTATAAATTTCATCAATATACATCTTGTAGTTTTTGAATAAAATGCTTGTGACATTACGGACAGACGGACGGACGGACATTACGAAATTATAAGGGTTCCTTTTTTGCCATTTTGGCTTAGAACCCTAAAAACAGGAAGTACGTCACTGTAGGTGCGTATTAAAGTTTTATGCATACGATGTCACCAAGCTTCAACAACTCATACCCTCACCCTTGTAACACGAAGTCACTCTTTGCTAACCCCTTCCTTCCTCTTGACGTATAAAGCATTTTATGGATGACCCCCCCCTCATTCAAAAATTGTAATACAGCAAATTATAAGCAAAATTTAAATGAATCACAACACACTACTTCTTTCAGTTATCAAAAAGAAAGTTAATGAGACATTTGTTTGTATTTTAAAATATATTATTGTGTCAGATTTGTTTCACCGCACTGCTAAAGTTATGCACATCGTCACAATTTATTTATTTCAGATTGAAAAGCTCAGACCTTCAACTCTTAACTTAAGCTCAACTAACAAAATGTCGCCTTGAATAAGTCACCGGTTCCTTTTTTTGGCAAGATTAAATGCATTTTGAAATGGACACAACTTTCAGGATCTCTGATTTTGAATTTGTTTTGTGCGGGTCAAACGAAATGCTGATTGCTCTCATTTTCATCCTCAAAATGCATTATATCATCCTGTTTATCTAGAACCATTATAATGAATGAATCAGAAGATGTTACAGGATGAATCTAGAAGTATTTGCATCCTGGTTATGTATTTAAATAATATATTTAATAATTGTCAGTTAAAATAAAGCGACCATAACGCGATCGTTATAGCGAGTAATTACCACTATCTCAGACCAATTTTATAAGCGAAAGTAAGTTTTGATTTCCTATATGTGTATTTGTGATATATTTTGAATGCCCTCTTGCATTTTCTTATATTGAAAACTTATTCTAATTTTAAATTTAATGCGCCGGTTTAAATAAAACTACTACTAGATCTACTTTGTATCTGACAATACGCTTTTATGCAATCTTTGGTCTGATTTACACTGTCACAGTTTGATGCCATATTAATTTAGGGTTCCGCATTATAGAAAATGAAATAGGTATGGTTCTTACCCACCGAGTTTTTTGCTGTGCATGAGCAAAGTCCTCTTTGTAAGATTCTGTAAATCATTTGAATATAATGAATTCTGTAAATTTGAAATCATTAGATTAAATATTAAGCGGTATGAATATATTTAAGTTAAAATTACAATTATTATCATCATTAAGATGTTGCGAGTACTAAATTATTCTTTAAAAATATACTTATTGTTGTAATTAAGACGTTACGAACACAAATTTTAATTACTGTTGTTAATAAGAGATTACAAGTTCCTTGTTTAAATTTACATGATGTAAGAAGATGTAATAAATTGAAAGTCTAATGATTGTAAAATAAAAAGAAAGTGCGTAAATAAATAGAGAAAAAAAAAAATTATTAATCATATTCAAAAAAAAAATCTATAATAATTATGAGGTTAAAAATATAGGAGAGCACTATTCATTGATGACAGACAAAACTACGTCGAAATAAGAATCTTCAGAAGAATAAATCTAGTCTGGATTATAGCCGTTGCATAGGTGTGTTATAATCTACGGAACGGCTAGAATTCAGACAAGATTTATTTTCATTGTAATAAAGGAAAATGGACTGAGTTGCTTTTGATTTAAAATATCGAAGGCTCTATTAACAGCATGATCCTCCTACACAACCACTCTTCAAATGTCTCACTATCGTAGTTTTCGAAAGTGATAGCAATAGGAAAAATTATTTCGTACAATGTCATCGTTTCAATGTATTTTATGTTAAATTAATTTTTAACCGCTTGGAAATTGTCAAAGAAACCGTGGTCCTACAAGACGTACGAGTGTGAGGAGCGCCTTATGCCATAAATCACTGTGCGTAATCTGATTAAACGTTGAGACGAAGTTTCAATGAGCGCTCGTTAATTTTCACAAGCGAGTTAAATTCGGCGCTGCGGTCGTGATTGAGAAGGACGTAACTACGTAAGGTAACTGAAAAATAAAGTATACGCATTAAGTGAACGGATGTGCTATTGATAAGTAATTGGAGATTTAATTTATGGTCTTTTTTATGATAGTTTTACAATTTAAGGGTTTTCGTTTTTCTTTAATTAAATAAGAAACGGATAGAATATTTTTCAGTCCGTAAATCTTTTAGTCTAGGATCCAAGATAACTTAAACCTTCTCTGGTTCTCGTGACTGCCTGATTAGCGCAGTTGTTAGTGACGCTACTTCCTGCACTGGGAACATGGGTTCGATACCCTCACAAAACAAATATGTATTTATTTAATTAAAAATTAATGATCTTCTTGAATCTGGGTGTTTGTATGTATTATGTGTATATATTTACAAAAAAAAAGTATATATGTATTATATCTATCTATACTATCTGGCACCCATAGTACCACAAGAATCGTTGCTTAATTTGGGACCAGGCGGTTGATGTATCATCATTATTCTTATTCTATCATTTGTTAATTGATTGAACGTTCTAAGGAAGTATTGAAATATAATAAATAACAATGTAAATATTACCAAAAAAATCCTCTTTCTTGCTGTTAACTTTTTTAAATATTTTTTTTTTTTTTATGTATTAAGTACCTTCATATATGTATTGGATTTTAAATAAGCCATGTCATAGTGTAGTGAACTTACTGCGACCATTATAGCCGCTAACAGTTGGATATAAAATGAATTAAAAACTTTGTATTTTGGTTTCACAACTTTATTTCTTTTAAAACATTCACTTTCTTAACTGAGCAGATGAGCTGCTTCAGCACTAGACTTCATATCAACTTATTAAAATATTTTTACAAATGAAATTGCACCAATAACAGAAAATATATTGGCAGTAGAATCTTTCTGGCAATACTTATATTCAAATAAAATTTAGAATATTTTTTTACTCAATCAAAGTTGCGGGACGGTTTGTCTAATGCCAGATCATACATTTTTTGTGAAGAAAAATCGATAGAAGAATATGGATAACGAAATTCATTTATTTACTTCAAACTGTTTTAATTTCAGTTACATATTTTTGTCTTATTGCACCCAAATTAATAACTACCGAAATCATGTATATTATCTCAATAACCGTCACTCGTTTACGATTGATATAATAAAACCAGCCACTACCGTGATCGCTTTATGAAACAAGAGTAGCAGAATGTAATGTTAAGGTCATGATACGTGATATATAAGACGGGAGGACGAAGGAAAAAATATCGATCAATAGCAATTGTATGTGATTTGACGTTTATGACGATTGCACGATCTGCTGGAAACTTAAATTTGGACATAAATTGTCTATTTAAAAAAAATAATAATTTGTCTATGTACTCGCGACTCTCGTTTGTCTTTGCTTAATTTAAAGAAACATCTCTGTCAACCGTCTAACGTGACATCATGCTTCTGCATTAAACTTTGTTCTACTGTACTATGAATGAGTTTTAATTCCTGCAGGACCAAATATAAAGTTAGTTCGCTATAGAGTAAATTTTAATGTCTGTAACACGATCAATTTATATGTTTCAAGTTACCGTAGAAAGTTTGGATCAGTTTTTATGAGAGTCCTTTGAAATGTCAAATGCCAATTGAGGATTGCTAAAATGGAAAAAAATAATTACTACAATATGTTTATAACTCTACTGTAAACTAGCATTCCGCCCGCGGCTTTACCTGCATGTATGTATAAATGTATTCCTTAATTTTTTTTGTATTGACCGATCTTGCCGTCAATTCCAAAATGGTCATTACTTTCAATTCTAGTCCTGATGCTGTTCCCGATTTCGATGTCCATTTCTTGATTTTAATTCCGACCCCCAGTGCCGGATTTAAGGGAGGGAAACCGAGGCT
>BGZK01005034.1:0-10264 GCA_005406025.1 Eumeta japonica | reverse complement strand
TTTCGAATCACAAAAAAAAATTTAAGTTCGATGAGAAAAACACAAATTAAAATTATTTTAAAGGTTTCACACAGATTACAATTTATTACGCTTCTACATCACTTTCCCGCCTAAATTTAAATTAATTTTAATTAAAACTTACCATTTTTGTGCCACATTGCTTAGCTTCTATAAAAGCAATTGACACGTTCTCAAATTTATTTCTTATTCGAAGTTTAAAATATCTAGAATTTCTAACAAACAGCTCAAAAGGTCCAACATAACAACATCATAAAACTGGTTTATGCAAAACCATACAACTCTCGAGATGATTGGGTATTAACACTGCAATTTTGCTCTACTTCAGTAATCAACAAACATTTCATTTCTAATTTTGCCTAAAAATGTGTTAGACAAATAGATAACAACGAAATGCAACAAAGGCGACATCTGACGAAAGTTTACATAAGTACTCTAGCTTTTCAAATTTAACAGGCACAGAACGTTTTAGTATGTTGTCGAAGCAGCCGTCTGAAGTTGGTAGCGCTGAGTCAAGTATAAATAATGGTGGAATTATAATTAAGTTCGTAGTCAGTATTGTTTTCGAACTTAGTATGTGCCAACTGATATTTTATCAGGAAACGAACGTGATTATTAAAAGTAGAGCTTAAGATAGTAATATTAAAAGAAGTGATATTTGATTGTTTGTTTGTTTGAATGGAATAGGCTCTGAAACTACTTAACCGATTTAAAACACCTTCACCATTAGAAAGTAACACTATTTCCGGTGAATATAGTATAGGGCTTGTTAGTTGAACTCGGACTATTGTACTAAATACGCTTTTTGCAGTGACTTTGTAAATTATTCCTTTACATTCTTGTGAAAAATCATTAAAAGACTTAATTTCAAAACTTTGTTACGAATTTAATGTTTCATTGTATGAAACAACACTTTATGCACATGACCCGCAGAAAAAGAGAAAAATTAAAGAAAGTGATAGTTTAGCTTTCAGCAGGATTAAAATTATTTCCATTCAACATTTTAAACTAGTTGAGCAATTCATTTCAATTTGAATAAATTATAAAATAAAAAAGTACCTTAAAACGACTTAACAGCAAGCCAAATAAATTTCGCATTGAATGGTGTCACACTCACCAGCAGTTACATTTCCGTCAAAACATATCCAGCATGTGTGAGTAAATAAATAATACAAAACGAAAAACGAAAAAATTGTTTTGCTAAAGCGTATGTTTGTGTTAGAAGTGCATTAAATATTCAAACTTGAATGCAACATGTATAGAATACATGTGTGTGTGTGTGTGTCTATTAATTTGTCAGTGTGTTATGAGGAAGCGAGCTGCATGGATGTATGAGTGCATAACATGCGCTTGTTTCAGTGACATGGTGAGGCACAAAAGTGTTTGACATAAATGTTGCATGTGCTGTAATTGAATTTAAGCCGTTCACACAAGCAATGTAGACACATACGCATAAACACACACACACACACACACACACACACACACACACCAATACATTTGTTACAAATGCATACAATACTATGTGCATGTTTTAGAAATAAAATTTGTTTTAATTTGTAACAGGAACAAAAACATTCTATTTTACCGTTAATATCCTAAACACACACAAAAATAAAACAAGAAAAATGAGAGGGAGTGAAAACAACAAAAAGATTTGGTACAGACACACACACACATACACACACATATGTATATATATACGGGCAGCATACAAGTGACAAGTGTGTTTGAAAATTATTTTAGCTTTCATTGTTGGTAATCGTATGGCTTTTTATTATGGCAAGTTTAAAATTTGCACAAACACAAACATGTTCGTTACTGTGAAAATCCTATTAGGGCTGTAAACATGTAAAGTGTTAAACAATTAAAATTTATTCATTGTCATCACAAAGCAATTTAAGTTCTTTGATATTGTCTGTGTAAGTTAAATGGCACAAACATTTGATGGTGTTGCCAAAAATAAACACTGTTGTCAACAAAACTTCTTACATTATTTCTACTATAGCAAATGAATTTTTCTGCTTGAAAATCACAAAAAACAATCTAATTGTGTTTTTACTTAAAAGTTAAATACTAGTTTTAGTACCAAAACCATTAACAGCTGATTTTGTGTTCACATTAGCTTCGATTCTGAACACAACATACACCGTTACTGTGCATAAAGTTTGAAGCATTGAACATATTCGAAATGTAGCCAGCTACATTTTAGCCAAAAAGTCAGCTACTTAATTATTTTGAAGCGGCAACTGCATTATGAAAAATGCACTTAAAATACCTTTTTATTTTTCGTTACAAAATCGTATTTGCTATTCAATTATAAATTTTATTCACAAAATATTTCTTTTAAAGCAATCAATTATTCACGTTTTTATTGAAATAAAATCACTAACTTTTGTTGTCGTCGAAAAAAAAAAATTGAATTAGATCGAAGTTGACGAAATCAAAATACTTGTTACCATTTGAATGTGTCTCTTCTATTTATGCAGTCAGTGTTCGTGCAGTCTGCTGTGTCGAATGTGTTTAATGCTTGAGTGAAGGGAAAAATTATATTTTTCTTGTTGTTGCACAAAATAGTATGTAGAGAGAACTTAAAATTTTCATTAAAGAATTGAATCTGCTACCTCGTGACAGTTGATCAGGTATTATATCTACTTCGCCTTTGAAGAGCAGATTATTCTACTAAAATTAAAATAGATGTCTCGTAGATACAAGTATGTTTATGTAATATATATATATACTGGACACGCTTAACAACAGCTGTTTTGTTTCTATGAAAACTGAGAATCTTAGTCTATATTTTGTTATCGCTCGCTCCAAAATTTTCGCTCAGTCCAATGTCCAAATTTTACATGATTAAATGGGCGAAAATATCTTGTCATGCAGCCTAAAATTAATTTTGTTATTCCCTCAATAACGCCTTCTAAACTTTATCATTACTTATGTTAGCCACCACTTTATATTAGCACAGTAGCAACAATCTGTGGAAAGTTACAGGCTACTTTAAGAGGATGCAAATTAGAACAATTATAAGTTAATCTCAGCCAATCTTGAAGAATAAGACAGGACAAGACAGACTGAGAATGTTTTAAACAAAATAACAGGAACTGTTTATGTACTGACTCCATGCGATCAATGCGTATATTGTAGAATAGATCCTAAATAATTGAACCATATCTAAAATGGGTCTTACAAGCGATTTGTATACATTTCTGGTAATAATTGGATCCGTGAATCTTTGCTCATCGTTTAATAAATGTCATTCGATTGCGAGTGAGTTCTTGCTCGACCCAGCAGTTTTCACACATTTAGGATTCTTTAGTTCACTTTCTAATAAAATGTATCGAAATTCCGTATCACGTCATTCGAGTGTAACTTGTGAGTACTACCAGACAGAAGCTCAATCGAATGGAAGTTTCATCTTGAAAATGAAAACGCAAATAAATTTGGATATTCTGCTGAATTTTCTAAAGAACTCTTCAAGTATTTACATATTTTAATTATTTAATTCAAATAAATTTATTAATTTGTAATATGCTAAGGAATGATTTGAAATCAAACAGAGGCAGACGCTACCTGCTTTAGCAGTCGAAGAATAATAGGTGGCTGACATTTCATAGAATATCTAATGATAATGTTCTGTTCATAGCAGATAGTTAGCTGGTATTACATCCTTATTCTGTCGAAGAATGCCAGACATGGTTGGATGAGAAAACAAGACAAGACGGGCAAGTATGGTCTTAAAACGGTAGGTACTCATAGATCGAAAGTTGGCAACAGCACCACTAATGAGCAACTAGAAAGTATATGTATCTGCAAGATGGCAGATATCATTCTGTAGACTACCACTTCTAACGTATATGGAAGTTTCCATTTTGGAACGGGCTTGGGAAAGGAAATATGACTTTCTGAATCGATTTGCATCGTTAAAAGACTTATGAGCTCCATTCGGTTTCAGAGAAACGAGGTGCCATATGGTTCGTTGGATTGGTATTGTTTCTCACCTTACACTGTTACCTTTAGAAACCTTCCTGGATGATCTTGTCTTTCTATACTTTTGTAAAGATACTAAGACTAGGGAAGAAAAGGAAACAAACCACTTTATGTACTTTTCGTATACTGGAAGACCTCCGTCTTATATTCCTGTATAAGACGATCTTGACAAAATTTCATAGATGCCAGCGAATCATTTTTGGGTATTGTATTCCTTTGGAGCGAGTAGAGCGAATGGGTTAATTTGGAAAAGGGTTTATAGTAACACCACTGACCGGTACAATCATACTCTAAGTTTTTTCTCTAGATTAACTGTCCAAAACCACGATGTCATTCAACATCGCTCAAATCTTCAAACTAAAAACAACATTTTAAAATTAGTTGTTGTTTCAAACGTGTTTGTGTGAGCGACCGATATCGAGCGACGTAGTGGGCCAGCAGTCACTGTAAAATTTATTCCTTTACTCTCCTCTTCTAAGCTGTACTTCTCCTTCCCAGCAGCTCGCCTACCTAAACTAACAAGTTCGGGTGTATCACTAGTAGCGAACTTTCACAGTTTATTTATTTAACTAGTAGATATTGTTGCAGTGAAATTTATAATCCGTTGTCAAATTGCTCTAAATCAATTCTGTAAAGCACACAAATTAAACAAACTATAACTGGATAACCCATTTCTTGTTGTGTTACCTCCCGTTGACAATATAACAATACATGTTTGCTGTGATTTTTCTACTTTGCTCCATCAAGCAGTTTTATTGTGTTGCATACAAATTCAAGAATTCATTGATACATGCTGAATAATTTTAATGCCGCAAAAACACTTGCATGGTATTGTTGTTTTGTGGCCATGTTTAACATGTTTTAACTACTACTTTAACGACGATCTCTGGACCACAACTACTAGACTCGTTCATTGCTTGTACTGTTACAAAAACATGATAAAACATCAAAACAGTACCACATACACACACACACACACACACACATAGTTGCAGTTACACTAATTGGCATGTTGTAGAAATGGAAGGCGTATTAAAACAATTCTTTTATTTTTAATGATAATAATTAATGAATCGAAATCGTAGTTATTAATGTTAGTAAAAAGCAAAAGCATTCCAGTTTCAATAGAAAGTGTCTTCGCCAGACAATGATATTTGGCTTAACAAAATGATATGAAGGCATTAAAAATGTTAAGTATGAATTATATATAGAAAGAGAAATTAGAGCTAACGTCAAGGATAAATTACCAAGGAGAACAGCAGGATAATTTGGTAAAAGCAAAATTTTTCTTTAATATTATCTTAAGTCTTTATAGGAAAATTTAAAAGCTTTTAAGGACGATGCGAATGGTAATGGTGTCAATTAAACTAGAGAGACTCGGATTAATGATTTTCAAGTACACTCCTACCCGTTTGTTGCTTTCAAAAAAAAAAAAAAAAAGCGGTGGATGACATATAGAAAAATAAAGTAGCTCCTTCTACGTGGCTCATTTTAATCGCTGCGATATTCACCTTTCTATGAAGGCCGATATTCGCAGTGTAGAGAATAAAGTGAGTTCATTGTATAACGAAATTAATGCCGGAATAAGTACTAAACGTTCGGTCTAGCGACAAGTGTAAATTCGATTTACGGCCCTAAAACCTTATCTAACAGTAAACCAAATAAACGAAGTGTGGTTAACAGTGCCACACCACCATTGATGGTGGTGTTGGTGTTGGTTTTTCATAGATCTCACGGATCATAAATGGACCCTTTAAACTAAGCAGTTTTGTGTTAGCCCCATTCTGCATCCGAGATTCTTAACGATACATTGTAAACCAACCAGCCCGTAACAGCAGGCCTTGAGCAGGTTAGCATCTTCCTCTAGTAACGATGCAGAGCTGTCTATTAATAGGTATCAGCATCTGAAGCAAATTTGCAATCTAGAAATCACAAATTTACCAGTATTTCTCCTGCGCGCGGGGACTACAAATCACTAGAGCACAGCCACTATGTTTCATCCGAACAGGCACTTTAATCACCTTTAACAGGGTCGTCAACCGCGATGGTATTGATTTAACCATCGGGTAGGGGTCGGAGAGGCTATCCCACATAAAGCGCATGCGGTTTCTCCCCAAAGGTTTGTTTCAGTAGATTAACCGAGGCCCTTCTATGACTCTATACCCCGAAAGCAGAACTTCAAGGTGCTATGACTCATCAGGTTAAGTACCTGTCTCCGAAGAGAGATCTAGCGATAAGTGAGTTCTCCTAAAATAAAATCTGTTTAAATTTTTAATATTTATTGAGGTTTCGTTTAAAACTTAAAAGAAGTACAGCCGTATAGCTCCAAATTGGAATAACTTAAAATGATCAAAACTCCCAGCCTCTTTTTCAATCTATGATTTGAGCAAGAAGGAGAGTTACTTTAAATATTCCTCTTTAAGAACTATTGCACCCAGAGTGCTTGTTAAGTCACCTTGATGTTGTCTTTTCGGAAAGAGGAGTTTCAGTACTATCAAGGAGTATCAAAATCTTTATGAGAAATCTAGCGAATTTAGATTTTGAAGGAACTTACTGCTGTGGAGAGACTACAGCAGTCAATCATATGATGATCAATTGTTGTCTGTATGGGAGGAAATATTGTCTGTGACTGCGGTTAAGCTGATTATTTTAGTTAGTGGTTGACGCTCTCTTGATTCCGTTGCTTTATAGGTGCTTGTATTATTATAACCCAGATAAGCGAAAAATTTCTGTTGATTCGATGAAAACCTTTTTTTCTTTTTTTGAGAATTTCTGGCTGCTAGCACTAGTTGTCTGAATTTCTCGAGCTACCAACGAACTACAAAACACATGGGGCTATATATCTTTAGCATTACTGCTTTGCTCGAGTTATGAATCAGAAATTTGGTTGGCTTTAAAATCGCGTTTGAAATATTTTAAAGAACTTCAACTTCATCGATTAACAGAAGCTGCCTATATATTATCATATATCGATCCGTTGAGTCTATGGCTTAAAAATTTCCTTTTCTATCAAATCAGTTGAAACAGAAGCTGAAGCTTAACACCCTTTGATGACAATTTATGTTTTACAAAATGAGTCCAGGATCAGTAGAAAGAATAATGATAACGTAGGTACTGCTTATGCTAACTACTTAATGTTCTTTTTTCTGGCAAGGCAACTGAATTAAAGGTAAGAGTAAATACAATAGATACGTTGTTTTCAGCGTTCTAACTCGAGATCTGATTGATTACTACAGTCCTAGACTATTTCCTACTGAGAGTTATATATCTCTCGAACTTAAAATGTATTTTGTCCCATTTCCTGGTCACATCTACGTAAATGCTTGGAATAGAGATGAAGAGCACAAAAGAGAAGCTTTGATACCAAAATATACTACACGCTACCGTATGCGTGTAGAAGGATGTATCAGCCATAAGAAGATTGGCTGACTAGGTGACATGATTTACAAGATATAAAATAGACTTCTACTAAATTTTTGACTTGAGTTTATACGACATCTGATCTTACGAACCTTTGAATGAGATGTAAACATATTTAATTGACTCTTAATTGTCTGAGCAGACCCAGCATATCAATAATAATGCTCACAATCTGACAAAAAGAGCTCGTCTCTCCACAGACTAACTTTCTCAACATATAGAGTACATGAAAAATTTATATATATAAAAAAAGAAATAATTGTTTTTCTGATTTGTGCAGAAACCAGAGAAATCGAAAATCTTGATCTGGTTTGAGAATCATTGGACCGGTCACAGTGAGCGACTAAACTTTTGGGACTATGTTCATGCCAATGTTAATAATGCAAATACTGCTGTAGTAGTTGTAAAGTTAGGAACTTTGTAATTTTATTTACACTGGAAAGCTTTTGTCCCAGATTTCTGTACAATGGCACTCCGTTACCTTTGAACATACTTAGGTTGCCAGAATAATTTATTCCATATAGAAAATGTTTGTGATTTTCAACACCATTTCCACCTTCCTGCAAAAAAATACATAGCAAAATGACACTTAATGTAGCTTATCTCACACACAAATACAACCCTTACACTCTTTAAAACATAAATGCTTTAATTTAATAATCTTAAAGCTTTATAAGAAAGAAAAAAATAAATTAAATATCAAACTGTTCTATTAAAAATCAAAATAAAAACGATTTTTTCGCACTTTTTGTATTCATCATGATTGACAGGCATTCTTCGTTACGGTTCATTGCAATTTTAAGATGGGTATACCGCTAATGAACACTTAAGCCATGCTCATAAAAATATTCTCTCATTTATACAATACACACATAAAAAATCATGACGTTGGCAAATAAAAAAGCATAAAATGTAAAGCATCAGTTGTTATTGACTTTTCCCATTTTCAGTTTTTTTAATATTTATCACTTTTTTTTGCATACACTCGTTTTCCAGCAAATACACATATACGCTTATGTGTGCGTTTGCATGTGTAGGAAGTGCAGTTATTTTATAAACGCATTTTAAATCACCTGTTACTACAACAACATATTGTTAACATTAATTATACAAGTGTTTTACATTAATTTTCGAGTGGTTGGCCTGGTATTTACGAGGAGATTAAAATAAATGGCAGGTACAAGCGCCACATGTATACCTGTGTGTAAAAATGTGTTCGGATGGGCGGTGAATCCAAAGGCATCAACAATAAATGTTTCACAATTAATTTTGATGAGTTTTAATTTTGCAGAATTTGAAAGGTTTTATTTGAGAAATGTGAAACTAAATTTGAAAAGCATTTTTATACTCTCCAACTAAATAAAGGACGGTACGTTCACTTTGTCATACTTTATGTCTATAAAAACTGAGACGATCTGAGCATGTCCGTCCGTCTGTCTGTCTGTCTGTCTGTGGAAAACTTCTATAGTCTAAGCAAAAAAGCAGATCCTTGAAATTTAGCACAGATAAGACTTGGTCGCTGTCAATTTTGTAATTATTACACAACTAATTATCAATTAATTATAGTTAGTAATTGGCAATCATCAATTACTAACTACAAGTAATTTGTAATTGCTGAATCATAATTATCAACCATGTGTAATTTATAATTGAATATTGCTAATTACTAATTGTTTGTAATTTGTAATTGATGAACTGCAATTAGCAAGTACATGAAATCTATAAAACATAATTATTATTTAGAGTAAATAATGTAATCATTACTTTTAAATTACTTGCTCGTCATTAGTTTGCCAAATGCTACTTATAGTATTCGCCAATTACTTGTTACAGCAATTGATGATTAATGAAACCAATTACCAATTATTTGTAATTGTAGTTGGTAAATAATAACTGTTAAGTACAAAATGTAATTGGCAATATATCATTATAATTATTAACTTGCAAATCTTCTACAGATACATCTTAAGCGATAGCGCAGCCTAAATCACGTACATGGACGAAATCGATCCAAAGGAAAAGTTCCTTTAAGAAAAACTAAAGAAAACCGCATATAAGTACCGTTAAACCTAGATTAACTGGTCACATCTATTAACCTTAATGCAGATGTTATTAAAGCTTTATTTCTATCATCTATACTTTATGTCTTTTGGGGTTTTACCTCTATTAATCGTGCTTTTAAATTCAAATGTCCGCACATAATTGTATTATGTGCTTGTATGTATTCTTATTCATCATGTAAGTGGCATTTGATTTGTTAACACTTATTTTGGGAAGATGACTCTTACAAATAGTAAATTGTCAGAAATAGCAAGAAAAGTTCTTCCAATGGAAGACAATTGCTTTAATTAACGATTGCCTTAAAATCTATCTGCACTGGAAACATTTTACCTAAATTCAATGAACTGGCATACATTGGTTTCAATTCATTAAAATTTTCCTTATTGAACGTACTATACGTTGATTCAAGACATAAATTCATTGAAATTCAACGCAAAATTTCATGTGAATATGATCTACATGTTTACTCCATTCATTGGTTTCAGACGTTGAAAATCAATGAGTCGAGTTTTGATTCAAACAATACGTTGAATTTTATGACCACATTCATTGTTTCATAATTAAAATTGATATACAAACAAAATTTTATGAAAATTAAAATTGTTACAATCATCTATTACATTGAATTTAAGTAATTTATGTTAAATATTGAAAAATTTAATCAACGAACGAAAACATTGTTTTCACGGAAATGTTGCATTAATTCTAACTTTTTTTCTCGTTTCTACGTGTTAATTCTTTTTTAACGGGATATAGTACAACAACATCTGTA
>BGZK01005033.1:0-10269 GCA_005406025.1 Eumeta japonica | reverse complement strand
TTTCGCGAATACAACTCTAGCTCGTAAAATGGTTTTCATAAACCCGAGATTTTTTTTAAGGTGCAAATTTGTCAAAACTTTTTGCTACCGTTTTGTCGGATTGTTTAACATACAATTCATGTCAAATTTTAGTATTCTAGTACTAAATTTTTTAGATAAGTCACGGACAGACAGACGGACGGACAAGTCTAAACTATAGGGTTCGTTGTCGACTACGGAATCCTAGAAAGACATTTTCCTGACTGCAATTTCCCATTTCATAGATAATGAAAACGCACATAGCAGTTATATTAAATGGTTAATGTTTCAACTAGGCTCTTTCCAAACTTCTCCAAGTCCTTAACATATTCACCAATTTTCAAAGCTCGATTATTTCCACTTCGTACCGATAAATCTAGCGCAATTAATAAAGACGCTTGTGTATAGATAGTTCGAGAAGCATATACCTATTTGCTTAGCAGCACATTAGACAAACAATACCTTAACTTCGTCTGACGGAGGCCTGACGTGAATTAATTATGTATTAGTTTCAATAAGGTTATATGTATTTTAATGCGTACCGATAATAATCAATAATACGATAAGTGGTGGAGGATATGACTTACATATATAAACGTAAACTTATATTATATAGTTTTACGTTTATATATGTATCTCTGACGTTAATATATATCTTTACGTAGTTATATAATTTTGAGGTTATCAAATCAAATACAAAATGGCAATACCGTATTTAATCTATTAATTTCAAAATTCTATAAATTTTCACTATTTACTGGTACGTGTACCACTCAGGTATAGGTAAATATTATGAGAAACCCTAACCTTGACGCTACGTAAACTCATATTGCGTGTGTAAACTTGTAAACAGTAAGACGCTCGTCATCATGTCTGTTTCAACTTGTCGAAACATAGCCTCAAGTATACTCTAGCTGGTCCTCATTAAAAAACTAACAAATTAATATTGTTCTGACGTAGTAACGAAATTGTTATGGTCAGTCAATTATTTATTAATGATAGTGCCATCTGGTCTCTAATAGCTGACTATACGAACGAGGATTGCGACGTTTAGAATCCAGCAATCTAGAACCCAGCTAATGGAAAGGACTAGGAAACGAATAGAGTGTCCGAGTCTCTGATTTTCACGTATAGCTCTAAATGTTCAAATTACTCTATATACAGTGACAATGATTGCAGAGGGAGTCGAGCGTGTTGAATTAAAATAAACTAGTAACGAAATTAGAATGCTCGACGAATAAAGGAAGTGTAACAGTAAGTTAGTTTGTTTATTGTAAAAATGATTAATGAAAATAATTAATATAAATCAGTGTACTTAGAAAAAATTATCACGAATATCATTAATGGAATACAGATTTATTACAGTACTTTATTACTTAAGTTTGCTTTTAACGTGTGCTTTTTAACTATTATATTTAATAAATTATTTCACTATATTTAGAATTTGCTTTTATAGTTAAAAAAGAACAGTTGTTTCTATAAACATTTTAAAATGCTTTATTGGTTTAAATGTCAATATTTTTTTTAGTCATGTTTCAGATTTGCGTAATAACGAACTTATTTTGAACCGAATTCAAAAAATGGGGAGATTCTATATTAGTATGTATAAATTTCTTGAATGTTCAACGATGATTTCCTCATTTGTGGTCCGATTGCGCAAATTTTTCTTTTTTTGTTAGAAAGGGTGTACTCCCGAGGTGATCCTATGGTCACCAAGTCAGAATCTGATGAAAATCAGAAAATCGAGGGATATCATGCTGCTGAGCCGATCGTGGAACAGTATTCCTTAACGGTTTAGGGTTAATACTGTGATTTGTCGCCATAAAATCTACTCTTCAATGGCTATCAGTAAAATTACTATGTATATATAAAATTGAAACTAATTATTATTGATTCTTCTACATATTTTCATTCATTTATATAATTTCAACGTGATAACGTAGCAGGCAAACATTAAAACACTTAGCAATAACAGTAGAAACAAAGTAAATTAATTTCATGCGGATGTGAACGAAAATGTAATCTGTATAAACTGTAGAACTTTTTATAATAAAGAATAAGTACAATTTATGTAATTCATAGAAGAATAAATTGGTAGTTGCCCATGTAAGAACGTAAAGACTCTGATATAATTGCCAGTCGACAATAAATTTGGCATCGGAACTGCTTTTCCATTTACATCATACAAAAGAAGATTGCCTGGACGATTTTATTGACCAGTCGAATCCCCTAAACTTAAATTTATATAGAAAAAAAAACCGCCTACAAAATTAATTGAAATAATTTTAAACACGCTTCAAAAAATAACTAACCAGTTGTTTAGGAGTCGGTTAATAAAGATAAATCAGACGTGGTTGTGTCTCTTCTATGAAGAAGAATATCTTTACTTAATATTTAACGTTACATACTCATATTTATTATATGTTTAAACAACTAATTAATTGTTATGGTCTGTAAAAAATTATTTAACTAGGATCTTATAGGCGGTTTTTTTTAATTTATGACATTTGATTCGCAGTCGGAACTTCAGTGTCTGAGCTTAATGCAATCATTATATTTTCTATATCGAGTAATCTTGCTATCATTCATACCGATCCTGATCCTGTTTTCAATTTAAGTTCTAACCTACAGTTAACTGCGATTTGGTCTTTTCTATATTTCAATTCCGTGTTCCCTCGTTTTTCAAATCGCGCTATCGCTTTCGACTTCAATATCGATCCCGATTTCGATATCGGTTCGGGTTTCTTGTGAACTAACCGCAGGGACGTATGGAAGGTATAATATCATATTTATAATTCAGAAAAAAAACTGTGTTTTAATTTCATCTAAATCCGTTGAAACGTTGATGTGTAATTGAATTACAGACAAAAATATCGCAATAAAGTATAACATTTGTGATATTATTATAAGGTATAGTACTGACAAAGAACGTAGTGTAAAATCTTATCGTACGTTCTAAATGTTCTAATTCTTTATTATTTTCTTTTATTGTTACAAAAGGACCTTATGGAGGATTTGAAGAATAAAATTAGATGAAAGTAAACAGGAAAAATAGCAAAAGAAGTATATTTATGATTACAGAGTCACAATAAATCGCTTCGAAACCTGTTGATCAGTTGTCCTTGATCGTACTTGACTTATGAACGTTTCGATCACAGAAATAACACTCTTCCTCCGCGCCACACTTCACTATTTATACCCGCCTACTGGCCGTTTAGAAAGGTCAGAAGTCATCAGGAACAGCAAGTCGTAAACATGTTACGTCTGACATAAGCAAACAAGATTTATTGCCTCTCGGAAACTCCATTCCACAAAATAAATCTATTTAAAAATAAAATGAAAGATCAAAAACTCCGACGACAAGCGGCGGGAGTTTAGAGGACTTCTATTTTTCAGATTTTCTTTATAAAGGAAAATTATTTTGTTGTCACATTTTTAGCTTGCGCGCATCAGTTCATAACAATGTTAAATCATTACCATTTATCGTAGTATTACAATCAGAATTAACTACACTTTTCTCTTTATTTCACCTCTCCTCACACCATGTCTATGTTCCTCCTCCTCTCAATCTTCATGGCCCTCTCTAACACTACTTTTGTCTGAACAAAGTACGAATAAGCATGGACGATAAAATAAAATTAAATTAATGCCTTTAAATCTTCCAATTATTAAGAGTTATACAAACAAACGTATAAAAATGAACACGAACTTACATTTTATGTGATAAAGTATTTTATCACATTTTTTATTTACATCTAAATTGGCAAACAATTGTTGAGTCGTAAGTAGACATTCAGACAAACAAACAAAAAGGCACAATCGAGTAGCTTTGTATTACAAAATAGTGCACTTTATTATTACACTAAAGTTCACTAAAATCAGTTTGACTATAGTTGAACTATGAAAAACATACAAACAGAGCAAATAAAAAATGGCCTGTTTGTCAACTCAAACTTGTCAAGCTATTGTCAAACGTGTCAAACTATCCCCATACCAAATTTTATCAAAATCGGTACAACGGTTTAGGCGTAAAATCGTAACAAACCGGCAGAGACACTTTTTATATATTAGTATGGATAAATAAAAACGTTTTATGTAACGAAAAACATCGTATTAGTACATATGTAAGCGAGTACTTGTATGTATGTGCGTGTATATGTGGGTATGTGTACATGCATATCTGCATGCGTATATGCGTGTATGTTTGCATACGACATGTATATTTGAACAAAATTATTGAGTAAATTACTTTATTTCAAACACTCGTTATCTCGGCATCGATCGGTTTATCACAAAGCATACGGCGCCGTGAATGCCTCCATCAAATTTTAATGCGCGGAAATGTGGTTAAACGTTTCCGGCCCTATACACGCCACCGCTGTTTCCAACTATTTTAATCAGTATTATATATTGAACAAATACGGGGTGCTTTCACATCAAATTTCGAACAGTTATGAGCCCATGGGTTAGCCTGCAATGCAGGAGACACGAGTTTGAACCATGACTGTGGCCATCAATTCTCCTTTTGTTCCTAACTAGTATACATATACAAAACCCCGCATGTGGTATATCGTTGAAAAGACTCTTTGGAAGAATAAAACGTGAAATTTTAAATTTATTGCGTATTTAAATAAAGACATCAGATAAAAACAAGGGCTGTAAAGCCTTCAAATTATCAGATTAAATCAGACTTAATAGGAAATATTATACCCTTAAAATAATAAATTTGGATGTGTACTTTTGCAAGATGATTCTCATTCGATGTATATGTAATAATACATATATATATATTTTTAAATAGATATATTTAAAGGGCACATTTGAAAATGACGTGATTTTCCATTCTCAAAAATCACTCACCTCCAATTTAATTTAAAACTCTCACCTAAGATCCCATTGGGTTGGAAAGAGTTTTCGAGTTTGTATGGACCAAAATTGTAATCTATTATGTCTATAAACTTTTCAACTACTACGCATGTAACATATTTTATACTTTGAAAATCCTTGAGCAAATGTTGCAAAAATGTTGCAAATTCAATTTTAAGTAAATTGGCGCTAGGCTCTTCTGTACATAAAAAAACTTGGATATAGGAGATAAAAATTAAGCGTGTATTAAATGTTCTCATTTTATGAATCTGAAATCGCGTTTGCCTGTTTTGTGTTTGCACAAAGTTTGTTTATATCGTACTCATACAAATTTATCCCTACAATTTATTTGTACCAGAATTATGTTGATGTTTAATACAGATGTGATCTCAACTCTGATGAAAAGCATACAGTATTGTATTTATTAATACAATGTTGTCAAATATTTGTACAATTAAATTAACAAAATAAATTTAATGACATCTGCCATGGAAATAGCTTAAAGGATTTAGAAATTCATAGCACATGTGACATCATTAAATATTTGTATGAGTAGAATAATTCTGAGAGACTCATTCAAGTAGTAAATTAATTTTAATTTCGTTAAAGTTTATTAATAATTTATAAGATAACCTGTTAGCGTGACTAAAATCAGAACCGCAAATAGAGACGGAGACGGAGGCAATATCGGAAGACCTTGTGGTCAAATTACTTGGACCAAGATCGGAGTCACGATTGAGGATTGACAGTTTAGGTTGAGGATGAAAGCAACGTAATTGATATAGGAATCTATGTCCCGCCGCGAAAGCCTTAGGCTTGTTTTAGAATAGAATGTAAACCAACCAAATTTAAATGGAATGACGTAAAATGAACAAAATAAATTCGCAATTTATCAGAGTACATCGATAAACTAATGTTTACAACGGGTTGTGTACACTTATTATTGGTAGTCCCATTTAAGATTGATATAAAACAGTTTCACTAGAAAATACCCGAACTTCATCTTTGCGATAAAGGTGAATTCTTTGCATGAACTATGAAATATAACATTTAGACCCATAGTCTAAGCTTTTTTCGACGAAAATGAAACACAATTAAGGAAGCAAAGCAAGAAATAAACCAAAGGCACAATAAATAACATATATCTTATCATAAAAGCTATAATCTTGTTTACATTTAAGTTTCAGATATTACCGTACCTGATTTAAGATGATGATTGTACTTATAGTTCAATTAAATATTCACATATGATTTACCGCGTTACGACGATTGAGAAGGACTATATTAAAATTATTTCTCTTTACGAAGTGACTATCTGTTTTTGTGCCTGTAACGCCATAGCTCCCAAATACACGTATTATTCTATATCTAGTCGGTCAAAAACATCTTTGAAGTGAAACTTCTTTACGCACGCTTGACTGGGGAGTTGGTGAATGCGTGACGAGAGCGTTACGAAAAGTGATCGGACGAGGCAAACGACAGATAATATGAAAGGGAGATATAAATTAGTGAAGATAGAAAAGAGAGAGTTACATTTCGTATATTCCTATATGAGCTAGAGAGAGCAGTGCACATTTTCTTTAATTCATGAAAACCCATAATAAATTTAAATATTTGTAGAAAGTTAATTTATGTATATGTATATGCATGTATATATTATACATATATAGACACACACACATATATATATATATATATATATATATATATATATATATATATATATATATATATATATATATATATATATATATATATGTGGATATAGATGGAGTACACATAGATGGAGCCAAAGAAGTTTTATTTCAGTCGTGTGGTCTAAAAGCGTTTTTTTATTAGAGTACCAATTTAATCGCAGTGGTTCTTAATCATATTCGGTGAGAATTTGTAAATCCAGTTAGATCATTAACTTTTGTGATATGCATTCCTACGCCGGATTTGAATATTTAATATACTTAATAAATCCAACGATACTACAACAATATGGTAATCTTGACCTGATGCCGCATCCAGGACAGTCAGCAGACTATCAGATTACTCGACAATTTATGGAAGATATGTTGTGTTTAAGCACCTTCCAACGGTCTCAGTGCGATCGCTGACAACGTGGCTCAGTGGAGAAGTACGTTGCTTTCAAACCACGTAATACTGGGTACGAACTGATCATCACGAGTAAATTGAGCAATGAGTTTTAACAAGTTAAACCTACAATATTATCAATGCGAAAGTAACTCTATCGGTCTGTCACCTCTTCACCCTCAAACCGCTAAACCGATTTTAGATGTGATTCGGTATAGAAATAATATGAGTACCGAGAAAAGACGTAGCCTACTTTTGTTTATTTGTCTGTCTGTTCGTTTGTATGTTTTTCTTTATTGCTCAACTATAGTTAAATTGATTTTAATGAACTTTATTATACTAAAAGATACACCATTTTTTTTCATATGTAGGACACTATTTATTTATCTATCCGTTTATGTCCGTTTATCTACTTATAACTCAATAATGACAACTGATTTTCATGAAATTTTGAAAATTCATAAAATTCACATAAGATTATATCTTATTTAATTTTTTTGTATGTTTACCTGTAAGACTCCTTATAATTAGAAAACTCTAAAGTAATAATTTTTTTTCGGCCATGCTTATTGTTTGCTTTGTTTGGAGAAGGAACGGTGTTAGAGTGGACCATTAAAATTATTAATTATTAAAATAAAGAGAGACGATAGAGTGAAATATGGTGTGAGAGAATGAAGTAGAGCGAAAGTGAAAGGAAGATAGTGTCAAGTGTCAACAATCCGTTTGTTACTATGTAATTAATAATAATAGTTAATATTAAGAAAGTTATAGTAAATTAACTAAACCAAAAGGTTTTTAAACTGCGTCTTTTTCAGTATTATATCCTATGATCAAAATATTAAATATGTGATACATTATGTCGATGTTTGGCTGTTTGTAACTCTATCACGCTTAAACGGTTGAACGGATTTAGATAAAATTAAGCACAATATAGATTTTTATACGCGTGATATTTTATATCTTCCACTAATGCGTCCCTGTTATCGAGCAATAGCACTATTTGAAAAAGAAGATACGCAGGATTAGAAGAGAAAATAAAGCTGAATCGAAACTAACTGATAACAGAACTTGAAACGAACACGGGATCGGATCGGTATCAACAATAGCAAGATTACTTGATATAAAAAATGAGGAATCAACTATATTTCCATGTAAGAGGAGCCGCGGAAAAAGCTAGTTACATCATGAGCTTCCTATCTCGGAGAGCAGGTCAAGCTGTGGATCTGGCATCTGTCATCGCATATAGAACAACAATCGTTTGCAATCATCGACTTGCACTAGATTAGCAAGGCGAGCTACAGAGCCAAGGCCTGCAGACTGAAATAAGAAGATTGTGAGAAGGTGTACCTCAACGACAAAGAATGAGAGCTAGCTCACAGACGATAAACATAGTCCGATGGTAGAGAGGCAAGACGGTGGAACAGCACGCTTCCTAGGCAGATGTCAATCCTAAATTATCAAATCTCAATATGTTAGAGACACATATTTCTACATTATGTACTATTCGAACATTGTTAAGTATTTAAAATGAACATAAGTCCAATGAAAACTTAGTGTTGTTTGCTCGTCGAAAAAAAGCATTGTCGACGATACCGAAGAATAATTTCATTACAAGTTCCGAGTTGCTAAGTTTTACTGCGTTTGTTTATATAGCTCAAAACGGTCGTAACAATGCGAATGCCCAATGTTCGTTAGCGGTGTGCCCGTCGTCCGCTCGCCTATGGACGATGCTTTACCGAGTCGTCATGACTTGCGAATATTGTATTGAACGATAAAAATATGCGTGAGTAACCGAATTTTAAAAGGAACACGTTCTACAATTACGCCATTTTGTCTGGGATTCCCGACTCTTTAAGGTAAAAGATTGTTCCTCTGTTATATTTATGTATGAAGAGCTGATGTTGACAAAGGTGGTTCAACATAACATTTGAGGTTTATTTATTCACTCGTATTTAGTTCAAATAGTGAGGATAAATAAATCCTTTCTTTTATTATATTTCTTTAGAAAAATGCAATCACATTAAAATTAATGCTTTAAGTGTACTTACAGTTTCATATCTCAATTCACCTCCGCTGCTTTATATATTATTTTCGCTACACATGAGAAATCAACATACATAAAAGCAATAAGACAACAGTAAATAAAGTGCTATTTCAATTTAGGACTATTACATTATGTATCCTTATGAACAAATATAGAACACCCGCTTACTTATGCATTTCTTCTAGGGTTAGGCGAAAATTAATTTCTTAATCTTTTATAGCAAAGAATTCAGCGTTCAATAATGCTTTGGTTCTGATTCTATTCTCTATTTCGGTTGTTTGCAGTCGGTTCGGACCTTGATTTCAGAGACTACCCGGCCTCGCCCTCGACCCCAACGCCGATCTTGGTATCCACTGTAATCCCAGATGCTTTTAGCTTTTACTTTCAATCGCAATACCCACATCACTGCTGATTCCTCTTGGTTTCAATTTTGGTCTCAGTTCTGTTTTAATTTTGACCCTGATCGAGTAATTTCAAAATAGTTTACCTAGATAGTACGTGTTAATCTGATATGCCTGCTGTGTTAAATTGCACTCAAATCCATTTAACCGTTTGTGGGTTAACGAGTTAGGCATCCAAGCATCGCAACACCATAAGAAACTATGACATTTGTGATACCAGGAAGAACGATATTCAATATCCTAAAATACATCTTTAGAAGATTAGACAAATGGTAACGAAAATCCGTAATAAAATGAAAATCAACGAAAACTAAAGGTTAACTCTTTCTACAAAACGTGCAATAATATTATATAATTTTGCATGTATTTCATACTCTAAGGACTTCCCTTTACTTCTTTCTAAAATTATCCACAATATAAACAATATATGCTGTACAATACATACTAAATCTTACCAAAGTATATAAACACGCTGTAGTTGAATACCGGACGAGAGCAGTGAAATGCTCTATGACTAACTTCTTTATAAAACAAAACTCTTTAGCGTATGTAGATGTCGCTGGAGATTGTTTATTAACATTATTATTCGTGCATGGAACACCTGCACATACGCGTTTGTTTAGACGGCAATAAACATTTATTATCGGCTTACTGGAGTTCCTCGGAACATTTCCAATTAACAAATTTCTAGAGACGTACTTGCGTCAGTAAGTTCTCTATTGTATTATAATTAGCAAAGTTTAGTTTGAAATGCCACACATACTGTAGTCAATCTACAGTTATTACAAACTATATAAATATGAATGTGTCGATATGCGTTTATTATTTTTTATTTGTATTTCCATATTACTTAAAGTTTTG
>BGZK01005032.1:0-10287 GCA_005406025.1 Eumeta japonica | reverse complement strand
TATCTTGTTTTTCATACGGCTAGCAAGCGATTTGTCAAGATATTTTATATAAAAGTACTGAGTTCTTTGAATGGCTTTCGACAACTTTTTTCCAGATAAGTGACGTGCTTGTCGTATAAGAAGAAACAACGAATGAATGCCTTGAATATTTTTTGAGCCAAATCTTAATGTAGAACAATATTCGCACATACATATATAAATTTATTATTTATTTGAAATATTTTAATACAATTTGCAGCTTAAAATTTTTCACCCGATATATCGATGTTTTTAATAAAATATGTATCGATACTCTCAAAAAACATCGGTTCGATATACATATATCTATTTTTGCGATTTGCCCACCTCTAATAAAATATGAAGCTATCGTATAGTGTATCTGTTGTAAATTTCAATTTACTTATTCAACAAACTATATCTATTTTATTAAGCTAATATTTGACAAATTTGTATAGAATATCTACATTTATTAAGCGTTGTTTAAGTTTTATAAATAATCCCACAAATATTAATTTCAAAATAACGAAGAATATATACAAACACAATTGTAATACCTACATACATATATTTATCAACAGGAATCTTTCTGTCACCAAAATTATAAAATTAGTATATATTTTATGATTAGGTCAAATACCTTTAGTTGTTTTTGCCTAGTCTTTCAGCTAATCAGCTGATGCTACTCAGCGAAATGTCGGCAGCATATAGACATGCTAAAAGACTAAACAAAAACAACTAAGAGGTCTTGAAAAATAATAAATTTCAAATAAAATTGCTTACAAACAGTAAATAATTTTTGAATTATTAAAATTAGTATATAAATATAGACAAATATTATTGCCACATTTTCTATACTTCAGAACTTAAATAACTTAAGATGTGTAACCATTCTTTTTACTTATTCATTTAACAAGGTAAAACATCTCAATATATAACTTTAAAAAAAAAATAGAAATCAGTTTGGGATTTTTGTTCTTACAAATTTATTTAGTTGGCATAGCCATTACAAAATAAAATAAAAGTGTTGAAAATCATTTTATAAGTAGTAGAATTATTCAAAATTCATTTTGAAAATGTACTCACAAATGACGTAGTTTTATTTTATTAATAAAACGGTTTAAAATAATTTTAACACAACAAAAATATGAGTTACATAGAGCTTAAGATCCATTTCGTATAATTGAAAGTAAAAGCTTTAAATTTATTATACATACATACATATTTCTTCTTTTCTTGTGGTTAACGTTCTTTGTTTTATGTTTCTGGTGAACAACATGTTGCATGTAAACGATAGTGAAAACATGTTCGATTGCTACACATTTGCAAAGGAAAAACAAAGTTGGCAAATTTGGCCTGCCAAATGGCAGTGGAGCGTATTGTGTGTTTTTTTTTCAACATCAACACACATGCACATACATACATTAATTTTTGTTATAGCCTTTGTTATTTGTCTTTCAAAGGTTGCATGGATTATGTGGCCTAATGGGTTAGTGCCAGTGTAACCAGATGAGGGAAATTGTTTCTTTTAATTTAATTTGTTCACCTTCCTCTTAATTTTGTAATATCGTTTAGTAAAAACTTAAATAATTTTAGTTCAGAGGTATTATTATACACATTAATTGTATAACGTGTCTGGGCTAAGGTTGAAGATTGTGATAACATTCTATTTCATTCTTATTCTACATTTCGGTACGGATTGTAAATTTCTCGTTTAAAAAATTTGTTAGCCTGCATTTTGTTCAATTCAAATTATATATTAACATTTCATGTATCTGTTATTTCGATCATAGCTCCTTGTCCAAGCAGCGATGGAAGTTTTCAGTTTTCATTTTGGCGACTGTGCAAATTATATATTTTTAATTTGCACAAGTTTAAAAAATATTTTTGCATCGAAATAGGAAAGTCAAAGTCCAAGGCAGTACTCTGCCACTGCAATAATTTGGAAGCAAATAAATACTGAGGGGCTTATTCAAAAAATTAATATAAATATGATTTGTACTTTAATTCAAATTTTGCATATAAAATTTTTTAATATATGTAGACATCAAATACAAATTATATATACATATATATTTTCAATACAAACATTAAACTATATGTTGTTTTATTCTCAAATTAAAGCAACGTTAAGCGTTGCACTGATGAATAAATTATCACTTATATGTATTTATTAAAATCACTTATTTCTATTTCTTAACTCTAAAATTGTTTAACCACAAATAAATCTTAAAATTTCATCTTTACACATTGAGCCATTAATGTATTTGTTTTAACCCACATTCTGCCACTTCATCTATACCAAACCTATTCGTTCAAAATATATCACATATGCATGTATGTAAGTATGTATATCGGTGAACTGGCAGCAGTGTAATTCTAATTTGTAAACGTTTGTCTTATACACTTTTATATTACCGCTTTTGCTTAGCTAATATTTCTTAAGCTTTGGCTTAATAATTTAACAGATAAATAAAATAACAGATAAATAAAAAATAAGCTCTGCTTAGTGTCAGTAGTAGCATCAATGACATGTCAATGACATACATATAGGGGACTGAGAAGCTATTCAGAAAATATTTAAGTGCCCTTTGATACGTATTCACTATAATTTTCTTTATTTTTGCAAAATAATTTTTTTGATTGCACAGAAAAGATTAGACAACATTAGCACGTATTCAGAAATCATCACTTAGTATTATCATCTTATAATACCCTTTTAAGCTGTTGATTACTTTCAGCTGGAAAAATTTGCACTTATACATATATGGGTAAAGCTGTAACTAAATTTTAGTTAACCAACACATTAAAAGAACGATTCAAAGGAATATGCGTTGAGAAAAAATTTAATTTAATTTCATAACTTAACAAAAACTCCTTTAAGCATTTTATATATAAAAAAAATTGATAACATTTGAGCCATTTATGATTCCTCTGCGCGATTAAAATAGATATATGTATATGAGCATATTTTCAGGATCATAATTGATTGTTTTAAAGAAAATGGTACCCTACCCGCGACTCTTCTTGAGGAGTCTTTTATTACCCGCTTTACTGATCAGTTTCGACTCATTTACGATTCGATTTTTGTGTGTGTGTTTTGTTATGGTATTTTCAATAAATTAGTTTAAACATAAACAAGATTCACCTTCGAGTCCTTTTACAGGCACGCTAGTGATTAATCAGTGTTTAATTGTTTAAATGACTCGTCCACCACGTTAGGTGATTTTGTTAAAACAATCTTCAAATGCTAATAGGGAATAAAATTAAATACATTAAAAATTTGGTTTAGCTCATTTTTACTGAGGGATTACTGTTGCATTAATTTATACTTCCTTATTTATTTTCCTTTCTTATTTATTTTTATACTTCCGCAGACAAGCCTAAAAGCCTTGCGGATGAAGCTATAAAATTATTAAGTAAATAATTATGTACGATTGAACATAATTTTCAAACTTAAGAAATTGTATCAAAGTTATAAAAATATTCAGCCTTTCAGAATATTATTTAACATATGTAAATAATGGGAATTCCAATGCCTTAATTTGGTCATAAAGGCAAAACGCTTTTGTGTAACACTGATGGTTGGTATTTTTGATGTTTGGAGTGATAAGTTGTTTGGCTGAGTGGCTGCTTGGTCGAATGTTTTGTTGGTTACTCATTCATTAATTCATTCACCTATTGCAAAATAAAGTAATGATATCAACATAAATATACATTTTTTTTTATTTTTTACATTGTCTTTTTTTTTATTGTTCATTTTGTTAAACTTTTAATTTTATTAAAAGTTTATTTATCATAATTTTATCGTTATTTTTCACTAGTAGAAAATGTTTAAAAATGCATTTTTTATTTTATCATGCTAGATATTTGATTGACATGTATTGTGGCTATACATGAACGTATGTCTGTATGTGCCATATATACATATGCACATCTTATATTGATTACATTACATAATATTTTTTAATAAATTGCCTTTTAAAAGCAATTGCTTAACTAAAAGAGTTTAGGTTTTATAGTGTCAAATAATCACAACAACCGTTAAGCAAAATAAAAAAAAAAGAAAAGAGTAATTGGTTTAAACATAATCTAATTTTGACGCATGTGTGCTTACATCTGACTGAAGTTAAAGTATCTGAGCGATATGAATATTTTGTAATAAATTGTAAAATTTTAGTTTGATTGCAAAGAGCTTTTCTCAATGATGCAGCTTTTTTTAGTTTAGCAATGAACAGCACTCGCATGGATGTCTTTAGTCATATAACAACGTTGCACACATATAATTTAAAGTTGTATATATATAATATATACTTTTCAGATTAACTTAATTAACTGCACAAATGAGCTGAACTAAATAATGGGGCATTAGCTAATTTTGAAAAATTTACATTACAACATTTATTCTATATTGAACCAAAAAAACATTATAAAATCATAAAAATCTTAATGAACCGAATTTAATGAATCAGTCCGTTCATATTGAAAAAAGTTTCATTGTTACAATGAATTTATTCCTTATTTATGCCGATACATTGAATCGATGAACTGCAGTTTTAAAATCAAAGTATAAGTTGTTTGGTACACTGAAACCGTTCATTGGCTTCATTAGCGAGGATTGAACTGACTTTAATGAAAACGTATGTTGGTGCAATAAGTTCATACATTGACTCAATGAAATTTTACATTAAATATAATGAATTTAAACATTGACTTAATACAATAATAGAATTAATGCAGTAATCTTTTTGTCTTAAATTTAAAGTGATTCTTGATTGTTATTATACAATTTAGTAAATAATATTAATCTTATGCACTGGTTTTGTTCATATCTTATTTAATAATATTAATATTTATACAATATTTATTTATATAATATGTTTAAAAATATTTAATTTTATTTATTATTTTAATTTTTTACGACTTCAGCATTTAAATTCGACATATTGGTTTAATGGCGATTTAGATTAGTTACCTTTTAGTATTTTTTTTTGTTTTTGCTCGTTCTTGCTTTTCTCTTGACAACTGTTTGAAGATAATAACTAAGTGCATTAAGCTAATAAAAGGTTCATTGAATCACGATACATACTTATTTTTAATATTTTGTGTACTCATAATTTTCTTTCGTGGCTTCAGTATGTGTTCAAATATCAAGTCAAGGAATTAATTCACTAAGGTTGTTCATGTTTGTGTTTAACGTCATTATTACAACTTACTTTTAACTTCCAAGATTGCATTTTGTAGGTTATATATTTACTATATATTTTAACGAGATATCACAAGTTAAAATTTGATATAAGAACGTGTTCCTTGAATAAAATAAAATATTCTGTTTATAAAAATTTAAAGTTTAAAACTATAAAATTTCCCTGAAAATACAAGCTAATCAAATTATAATAATATCTCTCATACACATTTAAACTGAAAATTTAATATGTTTGATTTTTTATTAATTAAATGATTTGATACATTGAGTCACACATTTTTGGAAACATATTAATATACCCTATTGCAGTGAGATAAAATCAAAGTTACATTTGATAATAATCAAAATTTCATAATTGTTATACCAATATAAGGTAGAGAATCAAAAGTTAAGAATACTGAAAAGTGTTATAATAACTACGTATTCTTAGTTAGTTTAAATGTAACTTGTTTCTATCTGAAATATACATTCTTTCCCTAAATGCTTTGAGTTTCAGTGCAATTAACTCAAAATCATCAGTTATTTAGAAAACAAGTGATTCCATTTAGTGTCTAGTATCCACAATATTCAGCCAAATATTATCAATATTTAATAGTGTATATACTATATCTTTAAAATTATCATATATGTATGCAGAAACAATAATTACGTAGTGATTACCATGAAAGGAATCTGCTGTTTCTACTCATAATAACTTTTAATCCTTTTCTACTATATTTTATAAAGGATTAATTACTAAATTATTTCGCAGACCACACTAACATAATTTATTACTTGTTCTAATTTCAGAATTATGAATTATAAAATTAAAAATTAAAAAAAAATCTTTGATATGATAATATTTTATATTAACTGAGGGGCTGATGGCCTTTGTAGCTTAGTTCACAGAATTTATTCTGTGGACTAAGTGGAATAATAATAATATATTAACTGATCTATGACTATGCTTAGTTTTAATTTTTGCAATTAACATGTATTTTGTTTAATTTATTATTATTAATTTTATTTAGCCTAATAGAACAAATTCTTAAACTAAATTACTATATTAAAGCACCACTGGCTACTTTGGCCATCGGCTTCTTTTATTAAATTTTAAAATTTGGTTTGTAGAAAATCATGTCTGTTTCTTAAGTCTTTTGTTTTGTATTAGAGAAATTGCTTTAAAAGCGTAGTTAGCATATCTAATCGCCCCAGTAATGCTGGATAATTTTAAAATTGTTTTACGCAAAATTGAAAATTAGATTAAATGCTTTTGTATAGATTCGCTTAAATATCTTTATTATGACAATACAGTAATTTTTCTATTCTTTTATGAGTGCAATGCAACAAAATGTTCAATTATTAAAAATGATAAGAATTCTCGTAAATTTGCAAACATGAAGGTTTTATTATTCATTTGTGTTTTCCCTTAATAATTGTTAATATGCTTTAAATTGAAATTCGAGTTTTATTCTGACTACGCTAACAAAAACTTTAAATAACTTATATCAGACTTTTCCGATCAATGGCTGATATCTTTTTATGGTCAACATAAATTTTTTCATAAGACTTGTCTAGAATACTTTAATATAAAATAAATCTGAAACATTTACATTTCTTGAGTTTGCCTGCTAAAAATTAATTCTGAGAAAAGATTCAACGATTACCTCGTTATATTCTGGAGAAACAATAAACAACTTAATCAGTTTTCAAAATGTATACATAATTAATAATTATACTTTTTCGGTTTGCATTGCACAATCAGTCTTAAACAAAATTAAATCAATTTGAAAAGTAGTAATATAAGGT
This sequence comes from Eumeta japonica, assembly GCA_005406025.1. Classification (NCBI taxonomy): domain Eukaryota; kingdom Metazoa; phylum Arthropoda; class Insecta; order Lepidoptera; family Psychidae; genus Eumeta; species Eumeta japonica. Next base: position 3,296 of record BGZK01005032.1, on the reverse strand, counting down.
AAGATGTGTCAGTAAGGTTCTCACAACTAAAAATTTGTGGGACAATATAAAAAACGGCGGTTTAAGTATATTCCCAGTAGTGTTGGCTTGCTGCAGCAAGAAGTAGGCAAATATTTTGCTTAACTTCATAAAATAAGCCATAAAATTGGACTCTGCTATAAAAGTAGGCATGTTTTTAACAACACTCTGGTTCCTTAAAGAATAAAAACATTTAATTTTTCCCTTTCAAACGTCTTTCAAAAACAAACAGATTTTTAAAATTGCATGGTAATTAACGATGATTTTCCTACAAAATGATGGTGAATTAAGTCTTTTCTTTATTTCTGTAGAATTTTCTTGAAATATTAAAAATTTTGTTTAAATTTTTGTTTCTGATCAAGTTTAACTTTTTCGAGCAATTAATCTTATTAGTAAGACCATAAGAAAGAGATTCAGCAGAATAAGTTTAAGAGCAAAATAGGGAATATTCAAAAGTTTCACTTTTATTCACGTCAGTTTCATTACACTTTCGCAAAAATAGAAACTGCTAAAAAATATGATATTCAACTTCCAAACTAAAAGTCAATGTCTAGCACCGCATTTGGTTTTATTTTCATACGTAGATTTATTTTAATTTTTAAACTATCCTACTATATGTCGACAACCCTACCAGGAGGCAGATTCTGGTGAGTCGTAACACCTTGATGTTCTGCTTTCAAGATAATATATGCATAGAAGAACGACGGTTGTCTCGGCAACCAAATTGGTATAACAGGTGCGCTGAGGACTAGTCCTTCAGAGGCACTGAACACTATGGTGCACCTGGTTCCGATCCACTATCATATAATGTCAGTTGCTGCCTGTAGTGCGGCGGGCTTGGACTGGATGGGCATGCGAGAATTCTCAGTCTATTGCCACCCACCTTGAACCAACCATCGGACTATATGACTCCCCGTCTTGGCCTGGAAAGGAAGTTCGGAATCAGGATTCCATCCAGGAGGGAATGGTACTGGGGTAGCTTGACAGACGATTACACATCAAGATATACACGGGCGGTTCGAGAATGGATGGTGGCGTAGGTTCTGGTGTCTTCTGTCACGAGCTTGGGATACGTGACTCTCATCGTCTCCCTGACGGCTGCAGCGTCTTTCAGGCTGAGGTGTTCGCGGTGATGGCGGCCTACAGGGCTGTGCATGGCCGGGACAGTTCAGGAAGTATTGGAATCTTTGTGGATAGCCAGGCGGCGATTCTTGCATTGAATTCATATACGACTACACCTTCACTCGTTAAGGAGTGCAAGCAGGAACTGTCTAGGCTGAGTTGTCTATCTGTCATAGCCATAGTTTGGGTCCCTGCGCATAGGGACTACTACGGTAATGAACGAGCAGACGAGTTGGCCAGGAGGGGAACCGTTTTGGATATCACTAGTGTGGAACCAGTTAGGCTTTAGTGTATACAAACCAAACTTATAAACCATCAAATAATATTTTATGAATATTTATTCATTGGATAGAAAGTTATTTCAATTTATTTATGTATATATTTTTTAATCATAAATTTCATGGAGTGAAAATTGACGTTTGATATCAATCAAAACATGCTAAATATTTTCTTTTTAAATTTTATCTTAAAACTGCATACCATATCAATGCACGAAAGCGTAAACTTAGTATTTTATGTATTGAGCCTATTGGTAATATAATATAATAAGTAAGAAAGAAAGAATTAAAATTGGAAATTAAAAAGCTGCTTGAAGAAGAAATTTAATACATAAAAAACAAATTGTAGAATAGAAATTTTTTTAAGCTTTCACCATACACATGCATACATACCTAAATAAACAGTTATTATTAATTTTAATTAGTTTTATATTTTTTTATAAAAAAAACACGTTTTCGAATCAGGTAAGTGACCAACATTTAGCCAATTATAAGTTTAAGCATAGCATTTTTTTTAATATATGTATATTTTACAATGCACATACATATGCATATTAATTTATTAAAAAGTTTTAATTTTCTAGATATCAGAGGGGACAAAGTAACTAATAAAATAATTGAGCTATTCGTTTAGAAAAACTCATTGAATAAGCCTTGAATTTAAAGTAAGAAAAAATGGTGTTGTATAAGAGTTCAGATGACATAACGTTTAATTACCATATACTTCATTATATATGTGTGTATATGTAAATACGTGTAAATACGCCAGAAACTAGTGAAGGCAATTAGTTTCTCCATATGAATTAATGAAATTTGCCCATCTAGCACAACATCATGCCACAAATTTTGCTATAACATAAGAAAGTTCCTTATATCGATTAAATTAAGCACAGAACGAATGTTTTATACTATTCGGAGGTTCTTGTGAATTGTGTTTACATTTACTATAAATATAGCAGCTTTCATAATCTGCAACTCCATCTTAAATGCGATCTCTATTGCCAGTTTTCTGTTTTCAAATAACAAAGAAAATGGTTTCCCATCATACACATGAGCACATACATACATATCTATTTGAAAAGAAAAATTACATTGATTTAAAGTGGTAGACCTGTGCAGTTTGAAGTGATATGTAAATGGTGATTAAGTAGTCTTGAAGAAATAAAAGTTGATTATAGTTGATAAGAGGAAATAAGAGCAGTTTATTGGAATAAAATCCAGAGAAAAGAATATAGTAAATTAAATAAAGAATGTTTTGGAGATAAATAAGAAATGCAAGTACAAGAATTATGTAGACTGGAAAAAGAGAGAATTTTAGTCGACTAAATAATGCAATAAAAGAAAATTGAAAGGTATATTAAGAGAAATATAAGATGAATAGAAAAGAAGTCAGAACATAAGAGAAGGGGTGTAGAATAAAATAGTGGAGATAATAAAAAATTGCCAGAATAGCAAAGAATAAAACTGTCAAGATAATAAACTCAAGTTTATAGATACATGCAAAAAGCACAATAAGATGGTAGTAGAGAATAGTTAAACTCTTTTATCAAGGTTATCTTACTAGCCCAGCTGGATTTATTTTTCTAGTTATTTTACCAAAACATATATGTACACATATATAACGCTAAAGTGTGTTTTATAAGCATACATTTATATTTTAAAAAATGCAAGTTGCCTGTAACTTATATAAACAGGAAACAGTATTGAAAAATATAAATAGTAAAGGCTTAAGTAATTTTAAATAAGTAACTATTTAAAAGAATTTTTAGATAAAAAAGTGGAATTGAAGGTTGAGTAACTGAAGAGTGATGAGAGAGATAGAAGACGGATGTATTGAAAAGTAGGGAGGTATACACGCTGAAATATACATGTGTATAA
>BGZK01005031.1:0-10289 GCA_005406025.1 Eumeta japonica | reverse complement strand
CTTGATACAACAACATCCTGTGTAAATTTCAGCTCTCTAGCTCTTATAGTTCAAAGTTACAGCTTCTTTTTCTTAATATGGGTCACCTGTTGTATGGGGCACCCTTTAGTTTTATGTTGTTGTTTTAGTTTTGTTGTTGGCGGCTTGATACAACAACATTCTGTCAAATTGAGTTCTGTAGCTCTAATAGTTCAAAGTTACAGCTAATTTTCTTAAATTTGGTACCTGTTGTATGGGGGCACCTCGTAGTTCTTACGTTGTTGTAGCGGCACGGTGCAACAACATTCTGTGAAAATTTCAGCTTTCTAGCTCTTACCGTTTCGGAGAATGGAGCCTGTGACGGACGGACGGACGGTGTAGTCTTAGCAATAAGGTCATTTTCTGTGAAGACCAAGCTTTGGGCAAATGGCACTTGGCCGATACGAAGACGGCGTTAAAACATTTGCGGTCCACATCTGACAGTAACACGATTTCTCTGCTTCTGTTAGCGTTTTCAAGTCAGTTGGAGAGCGCACTTTACTTTGAGTAGTCATAAGAAAACATACTTGCAAAAGAAATTGTAACCGATATAGCGAAATTTATCTCAAATAATACACATCTATATACAAACTTTAGCACACAAGAAGCTTTATGGCCTATAAATACATATATGCTTATTTCAGTGCTACCAAATTCATTGTTTGCTACTATGTTCAAGATGCACTATATACTCAATAAACAAATCTATTAATATACTTCCGCCCTCTGTTGTTAAATAGCAACGTTCAAGTTAATGTCAACAGAATGGCTGTCAACTCGCTTTTCCTTTCTTTCCGGTGACTGCTCCACAAAAAAGACGCAAAAGTATGTAAAATTTTTGAAAAATCTTTGAAAATCTCTAGAATCCTTAAAATATATGTGAAAAAATAATGAAATTTAACAAACAGTCAACTTATTGACAATGAATTGATGTTTTTCGAAATGTTTAATTAAATTTCCTACCGTATAGGTAGGGTAACCAATATCAAGTGAATTGGGAGTTAAAAATCTAATTGTACATTCTTTTAATTTCAGGATGTTTATGCCAAAGCTCATCGTGTCGCTATTTACGAATACCTTTTCAAAGAGGGTGTAATTGTAAAAAGGATACCCATGCTCCCAAACACCCTGAACTTGAAACAATTCCTAACTTGCATGTTATCAAGACAATGCAGTCCCTCCATTCTCGCGGTCTGGTTAAAGAACAATTTGCATGGAGACATTTTTATTGGTACCTTACTAATGAAGGTATTGAATTCTTGCGCAGTTATTTGCATTTACCACCTGAAATCGTTCCGGCTACTTAAGCGTCCTACTAGACCAGAAACAGTTCGTCCTCGGCCAGCAGCTGCTGCTCGTTCAGGAGACGTTAGCAAGACTGGTGAAGATCGTTTGACATACAGACGCGCCCCAGGAGGTGCTGACAAGAAAGGTGATGTCGGCCCAGGTGCCGGCGATGTCGAGTTCCGTGGCGGTTTTGGTCGTGGTCGCCCTCAATAATAATTTACTTGAATAGTATTCTCACTAATCAAGTAGTTATTAAGATTTGTGTTTACTGTGAAAAGTAATTTAATTTAACAAAAATGAAAATATAAAAAGTTTCATAAGTAAAAGAAATTAGTGTTTTAAAAGTGTTGGGCAAGACATTGAAATTCTAAAAAGTAATAGTATGCCCTATTGTCAAATGAGAAAATGCAGTGCCTGCTTAAAATATATCAAAGTTTAGTGGAACAGTCCGTACAGTGGAATACAAAGTGGCATATGTAAGCTAACTTTATAAAATAAAATATGCAAAAGAAAATTTGTTTCTAACTGTTAATAAGTATGAGTGCATTTGTAAATGCAGTAAGTTTGTGCATATCACTACAATATTGAGTTAAATGTTGCGTGCGTTAAAAAATTCAGCTTTTTTACATGAAAATGCATAAAACATTACTGATATCTGTTGCAATTATGGCTGCACAGCATAAAAATTACTATTTTACAAAGCTACTGTCTTTGCGAATGCACCTCAATTTCAAATTGTTTTTAGAAGAAATGAATAGTTGAAGTAATCACATTTCGAAGAAAGTACTGCAAAATGAAATATGGAACTACATATGTGTGTCGTGAATAGAATAAATTGTTTAGCAATTACTTTCCCAATTTTTACACTTAACAAGAACACAAATATAAAGAATTCCGTACATAAAACTAAGATGTCTGACTCTAAAATAGATTATGAAGCTTCCTGTTGTGTTTTTAATTTCAAAAAAGTTATACATTTTCTAGAAGAGCTTTGCTTTTGGGGGAAAGTTCCTCGAGAATATTTAGAACTAGGCTGATAGAACACGGTGGAGAAAATAATTTTGCACAAATAAATAAAGAGTACCATTTTTTACGTTATTACCTTTTTCATATTTGTAAATAGATTTTAAATGTGATTGTTAGCAGAAACTGTTGCGTACTTGTATTTGGAAAATAATTGTTCTTAGGTATTTGTTATATATAACGACCAAGAGTATTAATAAGCCGTTCAAGTTCACTAGATCATTTCTAAAACAGTTTAACAAGTGCATATTTTTGATGACGATTGCAATAGGGGTATTACCAAAAATCGAATATGCCTAAATGTATTTATTTTATTTTAAAAGACAAATTTGTTTCAGTACACTTTAAATAGCTCGGTTTATATTAAGTATCTAGTAGTCCGATGCTTGCTCGGTATTCCCGGAAATTTTATATACTGAATTTCATCTAAATAATTAAAGCTATTTTGGAGAACCAATTTTATTCACTGTAATATCATAAATGCATACGTAAAGTACGATGGATCGTCTCTACTTCAGGTCTATGCTATATTAGTTGGTAGTCACTGAAAACTGGTTAGTGAGCTTTATAAAAACTGTTAAAGCTGTGTTCCAAAACCAATTTGTATACCGTAAATCTAAAGGGTGCGAAAAGCGAATCAGAATTGATTTATCCTAGATAAAATGTAGGTATTTTCCTAAACTCGTGTAAATCCAGTTTAAAGAAATATTTTATATACTTCTGTGAAGATGGGATCAAAGTTGACTTCCAGGGCCGAGGTCACGGCAGATTGACCTCCATCCCCGAAAACTACAAGATATTAAGTGCTGTCGAAATAGTTTTAGAAACAATTTAACATGGTTATATAAAATATATAATACCAGGACGAAATGGTGTTTCCTAGAATCAAGCAAAGCAAGAACACTCCAAGATATTGACTCTATATTAGAAATTTATAAAATTTGATCAAAATGCTTATTTCGGAACTTGACCAGATCAATATATCACTGTAAGCTCTGCGATAATCAGTCGTCGGCAGTTGGTATTATTTTCAAAAAAAAAAGTTTGACACAGGTATAAATAAATTTTCTTATGTATTTAATTTTACTTTCTATTCAGGCTCAATTTCATTTCTATATACATTTTACTGTTATAACTGATATTAAATTTTAAACAAGAAAAACATTAGCTGGTTAGATTTGAAAATCTAATAACAGTAAAATTTATATAGAAATGAACTTGAGCTCTAAATAGAAAGTAAAATTAAATACATTAGAATTATATGAAAAAGTTCAAAATAATAATAGTATAAATAAATATGTAAAATTTGAATTCAAAGGAATTTTTCGGGACCCGTAAATACGGAATTTTACAAAAATCTTTTAAAATAGTTTTAACAAAAATTTATTTTATTTAAATCAAAAATGTAGACAGCCAAGCTCAAATGTTGGTTTGCGGAATCAGGACCATGCTATCAATGTTATCAATTTTGAATCTCAAAAACCCGCTGACCTCATAAACACCATTAAAGTCCGTTTTCAAAAAATAATTTCCAGTGAAAAACCACCAAAACCAAGCCCAAATGGATCTTTCAGGGACCGGATCCCAATTTCATCCCATTTTGATGGTTCGAAGAACAAATTTTATTAACGTTTATACAACCAGATTCAATGAAGTTTTTCCGCTTAAGCCAAGCTTTCCAAAGTTCTTGACAGCTTGGCTTAAATACGCAAACAAATTACTTGTATTATTATTGTAAATAGCCACCTTATACAGAATTCGTGTTGGTAGAAGTGTTCTGACAGCTCTTTAGGTCAAATTTGCCAACAAAACCACATGTTACTGAAATTAGCTTGATAATTATTTTGGTACTATCATGGAGAATTTTATTTTACAAGGCTCATATAACAATACTACCTCATTAATCCAATTAACTTTTGCCCCAAGCCTGTTAAACCAATTTCATTTGTATTGCTGTTTAGGTGTGTTCAATAAGCACAAAAGGAACAATATTTGGCAAACGGTTTATTAAGAATCTGTGTTACAATTGCTATACATATGGCATCACTAATTGCCTTAGGTACATTTTAAGCGACTGATAAACAAGGAAATTATCTGCAACTGTGTGGAAGCTGCTTTGGATATGGCAAATAAGTGTATCGATATTATTTTCTATATGTTGTTATTATTATAGTACCATGAAAAGCTTGAGTAATACTCAAAGGGTCCTAGTTAATAAAGTCACAAACGATATCCATCTCGCTGTACTAGACAGAGTTCCTAAATATATCGGAAACAAGCATCAAAGATATATATCGATTATTTATTTAGTTGTCGATATTTTGACATATCGATATAGTTTTCGCATCACTGTTCCAAAGCAATTTAATCTGGTAATCTTGGAGTTACGTGTGTACGGACGCTCAAACATCAATGTTTTAAATAGAGCATACACCAGAAGTTGCAGAATGTGACAGTGCAGTGATTTATTCCACCAACAAAATACATTCAGTGTGGGTTAGTCCTATACTTGCTGCAAACTGCATCAACCTGATTAAATAGACTTGAAACTTTGTTATTTGATACCTGTAGTTTATGTCACAAGAATTATAAAAATTTACGTTGCGAAGTAAATAATAAAATTTTGAAGTATAATTAAAATGTCCTTATACCCTTCTAATATGGCGAGCGATGATGAACGCTTTGGAGATTACAACGAAGATTCACGTTCCAATTATTTTGAACACAATGCATATGATAGTGAAGAAGGTTCGATAATACTTAGAATAATTTATCATTGTACAAATATACCTTTATCAATTTTAGATACGGACGACGCAAGTGAAACAGAGTTCCGAAATAATGGCAGAAATCATGGATATAATAGCAGCACACATAATGCCAATGGTACAAATCATGAATTGAAGGAGCAGTAAGTATATACAGTGACACAGAAAACTATACATACCCACCTAGAAAGAATGATTTTCTCTAAAACCTTAAAATCTTTCGATAAGCAAATTATATAGTATTGTTCCTTGTAATAAATAAAATTTATTACTCATGTGCTGCAAGAGTCATAAATAAAAACCCCGAACGGAGAAAATTGCTTTGAAGTCATGCTATCAAACGGTCATAGACTCTTTAATTTCACACAGCTCACAACGTTAAACATAGGGCACATACTGCTTTTTATCATTTCATATGTGTTCCAGATTTAAATATCTAATAATATATTTTAAAATTTTAAAACTATTTCAGCAAATCCTTGATATGATATGTATGTACATACTGCGCGTTAGTTTTAAATTAATTTTTTTCTAGGATGTATCAGCATAAGCTTGCAAGCTTAAAACAAGCAGTTGGAAGAACTTAAAATTTGTCTCATCCTGAGTACTTGAAGAGATTAAACGATTAGAAAACCAGTATAAGGAGCGTTTACTGAATGAAATTTATAGAGACTATCTTCAGGACTGCGAGAGAGGGATTATATTTAGAAAAAAATTTGCCCAAAAGAATATGATGAAAAGAAGGTTCAACTAAAAATTTACTAAACATTTAACATTTTCATAATATTTGCTTAATTACAGATTGATCTTAAAGATAACATATACTACTGATTTTGAAGAACGTAGAAAGCTGATTGAAAATGAGAGATATAGCTTAGAACTAACGAATGATTCCATGGAGGTTAATGGCTATAATTATTTGTAATGTCATATCTATTTGACCTTTTTTCTTTTGTTTAAGATAAAACCTACAATTACAAGAAAACTAAGGAGGCGCCCAAACGATCCAGTTCCTGTTGTTGAAAAGCGTCGAAAGCCAACAACTGGACAACTTTGGTATATATGTTAGATGAAAAGATATAGAGATCGATTTGAAAACTATTCAACGTGGAAACCATTAACACCAAGTAAGTACACGTAAACCAAACAATGAATATGAGAGTCTTGGTAAATTTCTTAAAAGCTCTTCAACAAAATGGAATTAGCACTTTTACCCAGCAAATAGTCATCAGCAATTATCCGTTGTTACTGATAATGGATGCCAATATGTTGAAACTCGCATTGAAGACGGAAAATTACTGTATGAAAACGTTGGTTTCATCGCGGTCAGCAGATCTACGTGGAAGGAAAGATTTACAAAGTTTGCTGCAACAATAACAGCGATTGGTAACGAAGTGGTAAGTTAATGCTTCAACTGTAACTTCTAGTATCCCACACTTTACTTGCATAAATTTTTTCAAAGGTTTGGGTGAAAAAGCAAACGACAGTAGCAGCAGTAAAGTAAAATTAATATGTCACATTTAGCTAAAGGCAAAGTTTCAATTAAAAGGCGCGCCAATTGATGAAAAGTTGCAGCGGAGTTATAAATTGTTTCCGCTTTAAGTAATCTAAATTAATTTTCATGTACAGTAAATATTCACATAACCGTAGTTTCTATAGCCATGGTTATATACATATTGTTGGTAACAGATAAAAACGCTTTAACTCGATTATATTTTACTAAAGTCGAGATTTTCATATATTTTAATTAGTTAAGAAGATTTCTTATGCTAAAATAAGCCGCAATTACAACTAAAAATAATATGATTAGGACCTTTTAACTTGACGTCAACGATATGTATATCAATGTAGGAAAACGATGGTGGTGCACGCCCCAAAACATCAAATGTTTACGACAGAAATAATTACATTATAAAAAACGATTTTTAAAAATCGTTCGTTTTTTCTCGCATTATATACATAAGCGTATTATAAATCAGTTATGAATAATTTATTTTTTTTTTCCAAACGCATGTAGAAGTTCGTAAATGCAGTAGTTGTGCAGAATAGCCACGTATCACATATGTATGTAGATTTGTATCAAAAGTTTTGTATGTGGTCCTGCGCAATATCGATGTAATTTGATATCATTTAATTTCTAACATTATTCTCATAACAAAATTTAAAAAATCCATTACTAAATAATTCTTAAATTATAATAAATATAAGCTTTGCTAGATGATAAGTTCGCTGTTTAGATTTGATGGATTATTATTATTATGTAATTAACTTTTAAATTTTAAGTTTTTGTGTCAATACAACTTACGGTGGAACTAAGTTAAAAATGCGTGGGATTTCATTTGGAAATAGTCGATGTTTACTACATCTGTGTGAACTTAAATTTTATCAAGAATAAGAAATATTTGTATTTTCTATAGCATATTCTTTATTAAAAATCAATGCAACTTATACATATAATCATCAATCCCTTATTTCCAAGAGTCATCACATTTAGGCAAAATAAAAAACTTGTACACCTGTTATTGGCCAAACTATTCAAAGAGAGTATTTCATCCCCATTCGGCATAAACGGCCAGGAGTAAAAGATAATCATGCTATCATGTGTGCTGACGGATTTTTTACGTCGAGGTAATGTGACTACGATCACAATTGGAAAAAGAGAATGAATATATGTATATAAATAAAAATTAGAATTTCAATATACCTCATTTAAATTTTGCCCTTGGTAGGGGCTTTCTTAGTCTACTTGAGCAACCTACACACAAATTTTTAGTTGTGATAAAAAATTTACACCAAAATTAAAGATAACAGTATATCGTTTGTATGTTTGTTTAATAAAAACTTAACACATCATATGGCAATAAAGAGGGGCTTAAAAATTTGAAATAAATACATTATAAACAACGAATATATATTGTATGGGTTTGCTATTGTAAAAGTATTTTTTAGTAGTAAAGATAACTATTACTTGATTATCTATTAAACAGATTATTTCTCTTTCGCTAAATTCATAAACTCTGCGCATATTTTTTCATTTATTTCTTCAACACCAGGTATATTCGACATTACCCATGTATCGTCTGTGCTTTCTAAGGCTTCACAGCATATTGGACATGTTTTATTGTTGACGTTCCTGAAAAATATATTTGTATGTATGGTGAATAAATACTTTTAGTTAAATATTGTTTTAGTTCCGCTTACCATTGCTCTATACAAGGAGTGCAAAAACTATGAGTACAAGGTAGTATTACTTCTGTTAAACGATCCAAACATATTGAACATTCGTCTACATGGTCATTGTGAGAGCAGATTGACGTTGTTGGGCTGCTCAAATTACTTAAGCTGTCTGAACTACTACCCAAAGCGTTCATAATCATTGATACAGAAAATTGTGGTGTGAAAGTCTCTGTATTGAAATGACCAACTGCCTGCTCCCCATCAGGTGTTGACAGTGTTCCACGACTTACTTCCTTTAAAATTAATTATGTTACATCCATATGCAGTGTGAACATATTACAGAAACTAGACTGCACAAATTATGCCTTACCCGTTGATTTTCACTTTTCACCAAGCTATCCAAGTGGGATTGAAAGTTTTAAACACACATAAAAATTGCTTTAGGTTTAGAAATTTGTATGAATGTATCTGGCGTGTTTGAGGATCAACTTTAATACATGCTATTTTACAGTAGCCTTCCACAGCAATGTCGCGTCCGTTCCACGTTTAACCAAAACACTAGTTGATTCCCATTGGTATCAATGCATTTGCGGGAACTAGATTGTATATAAAAAAATCAATAATCACATTACACAATTTTATCCATTATTAAATTTATTAAAATATTATTATTACAGTGTATTCAAATTATCCAAACACGTTTTGAACTCTTCATACGTTAAGGAATTTATTTCTGATAAAACTTTAGCGTGCCGAACTACTTGCATATGTACACTGTCCACATCAGGCAGAGAGTCTGCTAAACTTTGACCTTGCCCCATTGCATCTGATAATTAATTACACATAACTATTTACGCCTTAGAAGCTTTTGCATTCCTCCCTCCTGATGAGATTTAACAAAGAATTCTACTTAAAAAAAAAGATTGGGAAATCGACAATTTGTGTACAACAATTTGTTTTGATGTACGTAAATAAATAGCGTTGCCATTTATTTGATAGAAAATCCAAATATTTGTTAGAAAAAACTATGGCAAGCATAAAGTTCTTAGGAAAGTAAAAGTACATTTTGTTAAGAAAAACAATTTTTTAATAATTGCTCTGTGATTTAAGACAACTATTCACAAAAATAAGAAATTTCGCCTTCATTGCTTAAAAATTGGACATCATCAACGTCAAACTGTTCAAGTACACATGCTCTACCTACACAACTTTGACATCATCATTATTAATTACATCACCGTATTGAATGAACCTATGCTATCACCTTTACAAGTGAACTTTGTAATTCGTAGCTTCAATGAGTCTGGTAACTTTAAATCGATGTGTTTAGTTCGTTATTGTTTACGTTCGGTAAAACTTGTGATCCGAAAGGTCAGTGATTTAATCAAAAAGAAATTATAAAATATTTAAGAAATCGAAGTAAAGTTGTTGTTAAAATAATATTTGACAAGTAATTTCTTCAACGGATATGAAATAAAAGCAGTTTACACATATTTAACAGGACATTTGGGGAAAAGAAGTTTGATAAAACGAAAAAGCCCTCGTGTTCCCCATTTTTAGTTTTTGGTGAATGTGTTGTGTTTCTAGTGTCTATTATGAAAAAAGTTCCCGATTTTTACAAAGCAATGAAAATTTGTATAGAAAATGAAAAAATATGGAATAATGTATAAAAGGAAATAAAGGTAAGTAATTAGAATACAATTGTCGCGAAATAATTTATAATGTTATGCCCATTAAATTAGTAAATTATAAGTTACCATGTATGTAAATCAAATGTTATAATCTCTGAAAAAGGACACAGTAAACAATTCTTCCTCCCAATATAGTACATTGTGATATTTGAACTTGATTCGCAATATGTATTTCAGTCTTTATGGTATTCTACGATTGCATGCTACACGTTCAATAAATATCATGGTTCGCGTTCAATATATGAATTTATGTTGAATATAGCAGTGCCCTAAGAATGTTTAACCTGTTGATCTTCTCTTTCCAAACTTTCCAATAGTTTTAAAT
>BGZK01005030.1:0-10291 GCA_005406025.1 Eumeta japonica | reverse complement strand
ACATATTCATACGATACAAATTTCTGAAGTCGTAACACAAGCGCATATTTTTGCGTTTTTCAATATTTGTTGTACAGCTTAGCACCTTTAAACTTTTTTGCAGATTGACTGTAAATGCGTAAAGAGAAAAATATTGTAATTTGATTAATGTTGGCCTATTCAAATAGAACGGAAGAAAATAATCTAATATACTCTTTGAATCAAAAATAAATTGTTTTATTAAGTTACGAACAAAAAAATTTTGCTGTTACTTGCAAAATCGCGGATACATTTTTTGCTGTCTTTATTGTTGAGTTTGTTATTAAAAACAAGGCCATAACATAACAGTCACTCTAATTTTGTTATTTGAACAAGGAATAATGACATTAGCATGTTACATTGATTTGAGCAATACTCACTGCTATACAAAAGCACGTCCTTAATACATATGTAGTAATAAATGAAAAATAATAATACTATATTATTATTTCCTCATTTTGTTTAAATGTGTACACTGCAATTAAGTGCTGAACCCTCCCTGTGCGAGTCAGCCTCGTATTTGACTGAATTCATTGTATCATTTTCCATGCCTTTGACCCCGAGGAGGAGAAGTTTGCCGCAACTGCACACTCTAACTATTATCTGGCACATTTTTTTTTCTTAACCATCTCAAAATGAGGGATTCTAGTGTATTCAAATTAGGGAGCAACCGATATCGATACATCGATATCGGCGATATTGACTATCGATACTTTCGATAATATTTATTATATTATTTCTGTAGCGTCTTTTGAACAAAATATTAAATTTTCAACTCTTTTCCTTTTGCATGACAACTAGGAGAAATAACATTTTAAAAGCAGAATAAAATTCAAAACAGAATACATAAAGAGATTATTTCTTCTCTTTTTATTCTATCAAAATTAAAGAAAATGGCGCAGAAATAGTTAAGTTTTCAAATGAGTTCTATCGCATCTGATTTTTTCCACTGCAGGTCTGTTTCAAACAGATTTAAGAAATCGTCTATCTCCGCAAAATTTGAGATCACTTTTTTGAGAAAAATCTTATTAATATCAATTATCAATATTGACAATTTGCAAAGTTGTTTTAATAATTATTCAATTTGTTGTCTTTTAAACCTTTTTAATATAATAAAACTGAATGCCATCGTTTATTTTGTGAGATAATAAATACCTATGACAGCCGCTTTTTGTTTAAAAATTTTGATGATTTTAGAAAACAAACAGTATCACATTGAGTTTGAATTGGCTCATTAATATTTTATCTTACACTGTTATTTTGTACGAAACAATAATTTGGTTTTTGTTAACATGAATTAATTTCTTTTTTAAGTCTTATTGATATCAATTTTAAATCTTGAGCTACACTAAACTGAATGCCATTTTTTTTTGTAAAACCATAAATATTACAGATATTTTGTAATTTGAAAATTTTAATTTTAGACACTGAAATGTGTTGAAAATTTTGATGATATGAATGGCTCATTAATAAACACTGTTTTCTATATAATATTAGAATTACCCATACATAATTATTCCACCATCTGTGCATACATACATATGTACAATTTACACCAAAATTATATTGCAAATTTAACAGTTTTGAGAAACCATTCTTAGAGGTAAGTTGTATTCATAATACTTATTTTATCTTTGTTAAGCTGCTATTTGACAAATTTCCATAGAATATTTGTCATTTATTTTTATGAATACAGCCGTAAGTTTGATTAATTACATCACTCGTATAAATTGCCCAGATTGATTACTCTACTGTAAAATTTAGTGTGAGGAGCACTTTTCTCAATATATATTACGTGTGTAGACAATACAACTGATTTGGGTACATTAAGGCTAGTAATATCGCCAAAAAGAAAAAAATCCATGCGATATGGCAACCATTATGAGGAGGCTTATGTTTAAACTTAAAAACAAAGAGTTAGATACTATCAGAGTTGGAAATAAGTGCGCAATAAAAGGCGATAATCAGAAATTTTAAAAGTTTCAATTAAAATTTATTTTGATCGTTCCCGGACACCTTGGTTGGTAGTATATATAATGTTTATTTTTATATTTTTTTTAATATAAATACATTTATACTTTTTACTATTTACTTCATACATAGATTATAGATGTGGAGGAACTGTAGTTAATAATAATAAAGAACTAGCGCTATTGGAATCAATATTTTATATTTTGAATAATTTTCCATCCTCCACAACAATGGATCTTTTGAAATGTGAATTTTTCTTCGGTTTATCGTACTGTTCTTCGAGAGATCTTATGATTGTTACACATTATTATTATGGAAATTTCCCATTCACCATGAGATATACAAATTTGTTCATAATTGCTCAGATATAATGTTATGATGGTTTCTTTAATTTTACATAAATATATATATATACTACTTTCATATAAATGTGTGTGTGCTTGTTTAAATTATTTTCTCGTTCTTGGCATTTGCTATAAAATATTTTCGTCAAAGAGCCACTAGGTTTTTTTTTGGATATTAAACTAACTGCCAGTTCCTTCATTTGGAAGCATTTTCGATCGTTCGCATAAATACATTGAATACAAAAGCAAATTTTAAAATTTTATTTTTGTATTAAATGTATTTATGCGAACGATCGAACATGTTCGAAATAGAGGAAATTGCTGTAAGTATTCGCTTTAAATATTCTCATACATTTTAGCGAATGCGAAAGTGAATAAAAAAACAAGTGAATAGTTCGCATTTGCAAATGCGAACATTCATTACATCTAAGGTGAATTCACTAAAGGTAATCACATTAGCAAATACACCGGGTGAATTGTCAAAATTACTCAAAACAAAGAACAAAATTAAAAGCATTGTTTTTGCGCACAATTATGTTTAGTAATTTTCTTTATTTTGACGTTTGGCCAGTAAAATCTAACGGTTTACTCACGTAATAAGGTCACCTGTAGTAAATTCGCCTTGGTTTATATACATTTCATTGATATTTCATATTCTTCGCTAATCTATTCCGAATATTTTTGCACCCAACGGTTGATATTATGTTGCCTTAACTTGGAAATATATAAAGCCACGTGCACCCAGAAACAATAATACCCATAAAAATATTTAGCCTCAGATTGAATAAATTTTTCTTTTGGCACTTGAATTAGACATTTGCGATTGTATTCACTTTACCATTCCTGAGCAATTTCTATAAATGAGAACATTTTATAATTAAATGCATGTATGTATGTACGTATGTATGTTGTGTATCCATTGTACCATGTATGGGTGTAGGAGATGGACTTTAACTTTGCATGAGTTCAATAATGTACGAGCCGAACACAAGACAAGTTGTGTTTTAAGATCGTTCGCAAGAGACGAGTTTTCGTTATTCGAATTTGTTTGTTATTTAGATGAAATTTAAGCAACGCAGGTGTAGCCGCAGAACGTTTGCAATAATTTTGTATAGAATTCAACTTATTTTAAGAAAAGGTATCGACTGACGGTGCGTGAAGAATAAATAAATATTAAATATAATTACAAACATTTGTATGCACGCAAAAGTAAAGGCTAAAAACACTATACTTACTATACATAAGTACATGACATACAAACGTATGTATGTGCGTATGTATAATTATAGTAAAGATGTACATGTGCATATACATAAACAACTATAACTAAAACGTGAAAGAATTAATTCTCATTAAATTAAACTAATAAAACACTAAACTGAAAATTTTTAAACCTGAAAACGAGCACATACCTATGTATGTATGTATAAGAATTGTAAGCATCCACACTTATTCACAAATATGTACATATCTATATAAATATAAATAATTATGAAGGTATGAAAATTTAGAATTAATTTGAACCAGGAAGTAGTACTTGTGGAATGATCATACGTGTATATGTATATAAATGACAAAATATCTAAAACATTTCAAGATCATAAAACAGTTAAAATTTTTATTATTATTTGTTAACATACATAGTTTCAATCCAAAAGTTTGTGTTTGTTTATAGGTATGTATGTATGTATGTATGTTGGTAAATGAAAAAAGGAGGTTGCAAATGCGCGATAGTGACAGTGTTGCCGCTAATATTCCGTGTTAGCTTCAATATGATCATATCTATGTGTATGTAGGTGGATACCTAAACTTATATGGTAATTGGTTCTAAACTACTTCCCATAAATAAACAGAAGCAAAAAACTGTTTCTCGCATTTTGGTGTTTCCAGCATATTGAAGTCTTTTCATTTCGCTGAACATAGGCGATTTTAAATACATACATATGTGTGTATGTATGTATATACATATGTAAATGCTTTGGGTTTAAAAAAGAATATCGTTGGGTGATAAGAGATTTTCTGGAGATATTTCTTGCTAGAAATGCGTTATAAATAAAACTTTTTATAGTTGTGCCCATTTCAGAACGGATGATAATGGTATAGTAAGAGGGTGCTACAAGAGAGCTGGCAACAATGAAAAATGTACTTGTACATTTATATGCACATACATAAGAATATACCGTCATACTACACAAATATTTTTATTTTGTTTGATTGCCTTCAAAGCATTCATATCTACCAACTTTAATCGCAAATAGACGTTGACCTTTAACATCGTTGTGATGTGTATGCATGTACATACATATATTTTGTTTATTGATAATATAACAAGTAACAATTTTGTGCGATCGGCTTTTCGATCGGCAACGGCGATTGTGTCCATTAATAGAAATCACTAATACGATTGCAAATTCAGTGCATATTTATTCTTCTTAGAGTTGTACAAATCCTTGGTGCTTAAATTTTGGCTCAAGCTTACGTGTAGCGGTGCCAAATCAATTTAAATTATGCCAAATGTTGATCATACTCCGGACGAACATCTACATACATATGCACGTATGTATGTATGTATGCACATACACAAAGTGTTCAGATTAATAAATATATGTATGTAGGAACATGCATGGCAAATAGTGTTATCCGATACATTTTTAATTATATACATACATATATACCCTGCAGTTTTAAAAGTAGAAATTGACTCAAAATCGTTAGATATTTCCCCAACGAAAAGCCGACTGTAGTAGTCAGAAGTAATGCAAAAATTCGCCTTTTGTTTCTTTCATGGATGGATGGATGGATGGATGGTATTTATATTATGGAAACAACATTGGAAATATCACTGACACATTGATATCATCGGTCTGATCGTACTATGCTAATCGCTATAGAAGCAGAGTCAGTGAAAGTGACTTGTGAAATTATTAGTTAAAGATGATGCATAGGTGGCAATTGAATACTGTTAGTATCAACCACATTTTAAAATCGTCAGTCCATAACATTACCACTAGTTTGACTGGTAGTTAAGGAAATAGCTACACACAAAGAAAAACTTGGTTATTGAATGGTCGCTTCGAACAGTCTTATTTCAAAGACAATTATGTTTTCCGAACTAATTTTTTATGGTCCTGATACAACACATATTTTTTGTCCTTATCATTTTAAATTCACTACTATGGTAGTTTAAACATAAGATGTTTCTCTGATTTAGCTAAACATTTCAATTAAAGGAAATTTTCGATGCTATAATATTATATTTTCATGTACTAGATATGTTTATCAGCATAATTTGCTTTTGCTTTAAGTTTCATTCATATATACATACAACGAATGTTTCATACATAAAACATATTCAACTTCAATTTGTTTTAAAATAACAATTTAGAAAGAACAATTGAACAATTAGTTTGTTTGCATTCACAATTCACAAATGCTAGTAAATTGCATTTTTGCATTACTTTTCCCCTCACATCAAATATGTTTGAAAATAGTTGCGATTCTGATTTCTAATCATGTTTTCGCATTTTATTCGCTATTATTTATTACTATATAGTATGTACATATATGTATGCATATATATTGGGCTTCAGTTTTTCAGAGTTTAATCAAAGTAATTGCAATTAAGTTAATGATATTTCTTTGCATAATGCCATAAGTTAGTCAGTTTTTAGTTTCTTAAAAAAAAAACTTTAAAGAGTTTTGTTTTATTTCTGTGGTGAAAACTTATTATAAGTTTTGGTAAATTAAATTATTTTTTAATATAATTTATAATAATTCATTCTAAATAGCATAAAAAGCTTAGCTTAAACAATTTTTAAACTTTTATGTTTTCAAATTCTTTTTCTCAATTTTGAAAAAACTCATTCTTGGTGAATAAAACAATTTTATGTAGTTCTATGCATTGCAATAGGGACTACTGCGGCAGCGAAACCGGTAGGCGAGCTGGCCAAGAAAGGAGTGCAAAGTGACCAGACTCTTGTCTTTCACCTGCTCTGTGAATGCCCAGTTCTAGCTGTCAGGAGAAACGCTTTTCTAGGCCCGGACCAGGTGACCTTTTAAGATATCTCACTGTCACAGATTGGATCTGTTACCATGGTAGGCACTATACTACGACTAACAAGTGGAGTGGTCCTGTCAAAATAAACTACCTTCGACTTCTACTTGATCGAAGGCGTGCCATAAGCCAACCAACCAATAATACTTTGCAATAAAATCTGGAAATAAATTTTGGAAGTTGTTAAATTGACGTAATTATTAGTTAAATCCCACATTCACACACAAAATCTATGGTAGCGGTCAACATTCAAAATCAGTATTAATTAAGTCTAGCTTTGCCCGAAGAGAACAAAATCGTAGCTCGGATTTTCAGTTTGATTGCAATTAAAATACTTACAATCAAATGATTACCACCAAATTTAATAGCAGTTGGTTAACACAAAAATTCATTTAAAAAAATTGTTTCAATCTCATTAATCCAAATTGAAATACATACACTAATTGCTAAACTTAAAATTATAACTTTGTATGCAATTAAAATATTACGAATTCATTACTCGAATCCTGAACTAATTGATAAAAGTGGTTATTAAAGTAGGTGGCTCTTATAAAAAGTAGCTTATAATTAATACCAGAGCTTAAGCCAACTGTAAACATATGGGATCAAAAAACACATTCAGTTTATATTAAAGAGACTTGATATTTTCATACAAAATCGACTAGCGTGATGTCTGCAATGACACAGCATAATATGAAGATAATTTTCAAATATAGTATACAAAGCTTAAAGACATGTTTTGTTTTACTTATATGGAGATTACTGGGGAACTTAATTTGATCAATGAAGCAATACACAAACGATTAATTAGCACCAAACTCTCGATAAATTAAAAAGTTAAACTAAACGATATAATAAGACATTTACCAAAAAAAAAAAATAGTCAGTCAATTTATTAATCCAAATTGTGAATTAGTCTTTTTCAATTATTTCTACTGCTGCCGGATTGAAATTGAACAAAACCAGGCTTAAAATTACTGAGATATAAAAGAAATAATTAATTACAATTTCTTTATGTACTTATTTATTGCTTTATAAAAAGACACAAATAAGCTAAAGATAAAATGAGGATCGAGTCAGCTTTTGAAAAATTGATGGCGTTCTTTCAGAAAATTCACCTTTGCTTCTTGTTATAAGTTCGTTTTCATATTTTGCATTTTGTGTTTGAAATATATAATGATATACATATATTAATTACGGCAAACATAATTTCAAATTCTAACAAATAATGAGTATTTTAAAATTACTACTTGCAATAATTTGAGCGCGTTGATGGCTGAGTGGATAGAACACCTGTCCAACAGTCACATGATCGCAGGTTCGATTCCTGTCGCAGGTCTGGGCGTTTCTGCAGACAAGCAAAAGCTTCGCAGTTTAGTGTTTGTTACAAACAAGCAAAATAAAATAAAATGTATATGTGTAAGTTTAATCAGAAAACATATCAACAAACTCAACTCTGATCGGTTGTTATCAACATATGATTTTATATAAAAAGATCTTCATGTTTAGGTCACATTGTATATCATAGTCCGCATAACAAAATATGATGCCTTTAATATGCATTAATGCCGAAAACGTTCGATTGTGCCACAAATCTCATCACTGGTGCTCATACCAAATACACAACTTGTTTTAGACCATAAACACATTTCAAACATTTAAATTCAAATGTGAAATGTTAAGAGTTTATTTACTTCACCATTAAATTCTGGCTAATAACTTGATTTGCAGAGTGAGTGCCTGTGTGTGTTTTTTTTTAATCACATACTGGAAATTTGCACATGATTGTCTAGTTACCCAGGATCATGAACAGATCAATTTCTTGTTTGCACTATCACGTGACAAGAAAAACTTAAAGAAGACTCACGCTGGCATTGAATTCGTGAAAAATATATCATACATACCAAACTGTATTTTATTTCAAAATCCACAATTCACTTATAATTTTTATAATAAATTAAATTTGATCAATACTATTTAATTTAAACTCGAATTTAGTCAACACCATACACATCCAGTCTAAGCATCTTGCGAACAATAAAAGAAGTTCAATCAAGTACAGGGCTGGCTCGCACAAAAAGGACTCCGTTATGAAACACTTACATTTCCTACACATTCAAATAAAGTGAGGATAATAAAATATAGTATTATTATTTAAAAGATAGTTACCGTAAAGAGAGACCCCTTTAGTTTTAATGCTGCTCTTACTTTTGGTAGTTCGGTACAACAAAATTCTGTGAAGTTTTTAGCTCTCTACGTTTGTTTTCATGGTTTGAAGTCGCCAAAAAGGTGTTCTGTAAAACGGATATTGGTCAAAATTTTTGATTTCAAATCGCAAGAGTATACTGAAGTGAGCTGATTGAATTCGTTTAGGTTAAAGTTTCAAGAGGAAAGGAAATGATGCAAAATCGAAATTTAATACGTTTTATTTCTAGCTTAACAAATATTAAGAACAATTTTAGATCTTTTAGGACCATTATTAAAACTTACTGATAACTAACTGTCAGTAGGGGGCTTTCGGCCGTATATGTATTTCTCTGAGATTTCTCAATTAGACACCTAAATGTGACTGTGAATTTAAACCTTCAAATCAATAAATCTCATTGAGATGTATGGCTGATAGTTAATTAGTAGTTGTAATAATGGCTATTAGAGGAAAAATATCAAATTGAAAAATTGCTTATTTTTTTTGTTTTGCCAAATGGTTGTGTAAATTCTTTACTTAAAATTTCTTTAGATTGCAAAGAAAAGAGAACAAAAACGCTGCATGCATTTTAATAACTTTTGCTGTTTGTTTGCGTTTTTATGACAAAACATATGTACATATGTATGTATGTTTTCATTGTACAAGCACAACTTCGAGATAGCAAAACGCTAACGAATCGTAGCGATCTTAGAACATGTCGAAATGCGTTTTGCGATTTTGAAGCTGTTAGCGAATGCCAAATAAAAATGTTACAAAACTTATATATCGTCTGATTTGTTATAACGAGTCACGGGCCTATATTTATAGTACATATATATATACAGGGAACTTCTATGCCACCCATTTAATAAAAGTTCCAGGGCAAATAGTTAATTTTAATTTTTTTCATTTTTATTCCAGACTAATGTATGTATGTGTATCGGCTTATGCAAACGAAACTCAATACTAAACTACGTAGTTTGGAAAAGCAATGATCCTAAAATGGTTGTGTTGGCAGCTAACACTTCTGATAGTGGTCACTTGTGCAACGCTGAGTAGCAGTCGGGAGTCCCAATTAAGAGTCGGAAAGGCTTTAAACGTGTTTGTGCGGTTCGGCTATTTAGGCATATCGATGCGAGTTATTCCCACCAATGATACCAGTGAAGACGTCAGATGGCTGTTTAAGGAACCTACAAGAAACATATATAAAGTCTGTAACAATTCCAAAATTGTTTATTTGATTGAATAAATATGTTTAGTTTTGGTTATCCATTTACAGGACGTTAATCATTTGGGAGAGAGCCAAGAACAAAATATACCTGGAATATTTCATGGAGATTTTCATATGGAATTTTGCGACAACCTGTAGGCAGTTGTATCAAGCGTATTTTCGCGATTTTACCATTGAACGACTCGATAGGCCTTGGGAAGCCTTTACGGGAGGCTGGTTTCCGATAATGCCGCAAAGAAACTTGGAATAAATACATCCTTCATTCAAGGTGATTACTCGGTATGTTCTGGTTCGTGTGGTAAGATTTCGAGAGACTGGCAAGTTTAAGGCTGACTTGCCACTCAATTTGACTCTTGAAATGATATACGGGACAGAATGAATGAAATTGTTATGGGAAATGTGACAACAGCAGTAAAGTTTTTCGAAAATGTGGGAACTCATTATATAAACTCGTATACGACAGGAAACTCTTTATATCAAGTAATAAC
>BGZK01005029.1:0-10292 GCA_005406025.1 Eumeta japonica | reverse complement strand
TTAGATTAAGACAAGATACATATTAAACATTAAACCAAAAACACACCCATAAAAAATAATCTGTAAAATATTGTAAACAACCTAATTGATACAGAAGGTCATCTTGACACTTTACATTGGTAGTTTCTTTGTATTGTTTAAACAAAGAAACATTTTTAAAGATATTAGTATTTAAGCAACTTTGGTACGCGGAGTGCAGTTAGTTAAGAATATATATTTAAGTAAGCATAGACGTCGTCATAGTTTTAACTCAAATAAGTTTTAAGAGAAATTAGAAATAAAAATAAAGGACTCATAGCAGTCCCAAAATATATTTTTTAATTTTCTCTATAAGAAACTTTAATTGGCGATCCTTAAGCCAGAGGATAATTCTACTTTATCCTTCAATCGAGCGGACAAAAGTTAAGTCTTCCTTGTCGCAGCAAGGACATAAAAATCAATTGAAAAAATTGCTTGTAATAGCAAATGAATATAATTAAAAACAAAAACGTGGAACCACATTTGACAGGAACAGACCACTGGAACAAATTATTTCGATGTAAGCTTACTGAGTACAGTAAATAGCTCTACAAGCCACCATTGAAAACATGCGAACTGAACATCAGAAACAGGTTCAGAATTTGGAGGACCAAATTAGGCAAGTCCAACAAGTACAAATTATTCCAGAAAACCAAAGGGTTGCAATAGAACCTAAAATAGTAAATGAAAGCCAAGTGAAGCTAGACGTGTTTAAGTCGTTACCCGTCTTCGATGGCAACATAAACAGTTACAGGATATGGAGAGAAGAATAACGCGAATGATGGAGACCATATCCGACCTCAGCGGCCAACCAATTTATGCTCAAGCATTACAAATCGTGAAAACAAAATACAAACAAGAAGCGCAACACAATTTATTAGCCAACCACGGCACAATATTTAATTTTATGCCATCCGTGACAGACTGGACAAAAACCTATGCTCGACCATTATATGTACTTCAGGATGAGATGAAGAGCTGCAATAAGGGACGAAAAACCCTATCAAATTTCATTGATGAGATAAATAAATGCCTCATTTAATTATTTCCAAAATATCAATTATTTAAAAGAAATATAAAGCTATCTATCATCAACCATGGAAAGGAAAGAGCCAATTAGGAATTACCGAAATAATAATAAACAAATGAGGAACAACAACATTATTACCAGGAAGACGACAACAGCAGCACCATTGTAGAAACAGGTACTATGAATAAGTTAGTTGTTAAAATTTAAACTAATAAACAGGTTGCCCCATTTGCGAATGAATGACGATGAAAAAACATATAATGTACTGTTAGATACCAGAGCAACCCATAATTACGTAAAAATCTTTAAAGTTCAATGCAATTGAAAAAATAAAACCTATGAAGGTTATTTCAATGGAACTTCGATAGTAAACACTAAGCAAAGAATTAAATTCTAGGCGAGGATATAGATTTTTGAGCTGGATGATTTAATAGGATCTGATTTAATATTAGGATTACAAGGAATAATCACATTAAATGCCAAAATAGATATACAAAATATGACATTCACAGTGGATAGAAGAAAAGAAACTAGTAATATAAACTACACCATAGGCAACGACATGTACAGGGAAAGAATTGACAAGTTGATGAAAGAAAACAATGGCACGACAACAGTAGAAGCCACAATAAGAACAAAGACAGACGAACCCATCTGGACGCAGCAATACCCATATCCCATAGCGGGTAATGACTTCGTAAATAGGAAAATAGATAGACTTATAAAGGATGGAATCATACAAAGAAGTAATAGTCCCTATAATTCTCCGATATGGACTGTCCCAAAAAAAGGCTTAGATGAAGATGGACGACCTAAGAAAAGAATGGTAATAGATTACCAAAAATTAAACTTCCATACAATCACGGACAGATATATCATTCCTAACGTGAACATGACAATTCAAAACTTAGGAAAGGCAAAATATTTTACGTTAGATTTGGAATCAGGATTCCATCAAGTTAAAATAAGAAAGGAAGATAGGGAAAAATCTGCTTTTTGTGTTAACGGTGAAAAGTATGAATTTATACGTATGCCATTCGCCTTGAAAAACGCACCATCCATATTCCAAAGGTTTGTTGACGACATTCTGAGAGAATACATTGGAAAATTTGCATATGTGTATATAGACGACGTTTTAATCTACTCCTCATCACCAGAAGAACATATGGAACACATAGAGATTATATTCGATGCACTAAATAAAGCAACGTTAAAAGTATCCGATGAAAAATCAAAATTCTTTCAAACAGAAGTCGAATATTTAGGCCACATAATTACGCATAACAAAATCGCCACAAATCCAGAAAAGGTAGAAGCAATCGAAAAATATCCCCTCCCACAAACACTAAAAGACCTAAGAGGATTTCTGGGTATGACAGGATATTACAGAAAATTTGTACAAGGATATGCTGGTATAGCCAAGCCCTTAACAATCCATTTACGAGGAGACATAGAGGCATTTAACAAATTGAAAAATTGCCTAAAAGAACAGGTTGAACTTTTCCAACCAAATTTCGATAAACCATTCGAGCTGACCACGGACGCATCCAACATAGCTATTGGAGCAGTACTCAGCCAAACGAAAAAACCAATATTTTTCCTGTCACGTACATTAAGTAAAACGGAAGAGAACTACAGTACGAATGAAAAAGAATTATTAGCCATCATTTGGGCATTACAAAAATTGAGGAATTACATTTATGGTACAACAGACCTCACTATTTATACTGATCACCAGTCGCTGACACATGCCATATCCGAAAAAAACCCCAACCCAAAACTAAAACGTTGGAAAGCAATTATTGAAGACTTTGGAGCAAAACTGGCATACAAACCAGGACACCAAAATGTAGTAGCTGACGCTTTGTCAAGACAATGTATAAATACATCATCAATTGATACAGCCCATTCAGCCGAAAGCTCTTACACAGAAATTATTAAGCAAGTATCAAGACCAATGAATGCATACGCCATCAAATTGAGCTTGTACCCAACAAAGAATTAATGAAACAAGAACGCGTACGATATTTACAAACAAGATTAGACATACAATAAATTTCACTAATGAAGAAAATTTAATAATAGAATTAAAAAGATATTGGAACAAACAAAGTGACAGCAATACACACTTCAAGAGAAAACATTTATGTATTTAGTCCCATTATTACTAACACATTTACTGGTGTAAATCTTGTATATACACCAACAAAATTAATCGACGTTCGAGAAAAAGATAAACAAACCGAAATAATCAAAAAGACACATAATAGAGCACACAGAGGTTACAAAAACAATATGAAAGAGATACTCGAAACACACTATTGGCCGGAGATAAAACAACAATGTAAGGCATTCAACAAACAATGTACACCCTGTTTATATGGCAAATATGAAAGAAATCCCACAAGAGAACCAGTAGGAGAATCCGACATACCAACAGAACCCGGAAAATACATACACATGGATATTTACTTTAATGATAAAAAACATTTCTAGTCGCTATCGATAAATACTCAAAATATATTACGCTTAGAGAAATAAATTCAAGAGAACGTATGTCTGAGAAAATGGAAGAAGTTATCACAAACAATTATCCGAGCTGTACACGATTAATGACTGACAATGAAAAATGTCTAAATACGCCAGCAGTAAACCTAATGTGTGAAAATATGGAATAAGAAAGATAGAAACTCAGTCTACAGATCGACTTCTAACGGACAAGTTGAACGCGCTCACAGCACAATCTCCGAGTTAGCAAGAATATTTAAAATACAAAACGAAACAACAATAACTGAAGAGATATATAAAACGATAAAAGAATTAAATAACACCATACACACAGTCACAGGACAAAACCAGTTGACATTTTGTTTAACAAGATTAATTATAATAAAAAGATATATATAGAAATTAAAAGTGCATCAGAAAAACTCTCGAAAGACTGAATCAAGGTACAAAGCACCGAACATTTTCACCAAATGAACAAATATTAGTTAAAATCAAAGGGTAAGGAAAAGAAAAGACGCCAGATATATTAAACACATTGTGAAGGAAGACCATGAGGACACTGTCTTAACCACGAGGGTGTGATTGTACACAAAGATAACATTAAAACTACACAATCAACAAAGATGATACTTTACCTGATATTTCTCGTAATGGTCGTCAAAACCAAAGCAGAAGTAGAAATTAAAAACTTAAACGAACAAAAAATACGTCCTAACCAGGACTGATGATGTTTTTCTTTATAATGAGTATTCTTACCTCTTCCACGTCACAAATATAACAAAATAATGATACCATATCAACGAACTGTTACAAAATTTAAACCCACTAACCAAGAAGCAATCTGGATAAAGAAATTGAAGTTTTAGCAAATCAACTTAACGAACACAAACGACATACGAGATCCTTAAACTTTCTAGGATCAGCACTAAATTTGTTACAGGAAACCCAGACCATGACGATTTCATACTAATGGAAACAAAATAAATGAATTAATAAATAATAATGAAAACAACGATTGGTTAACTCAAGGTTTGAAAAATTAATTGACACATTACAAGGCCAAACATTGGATAATCACCTCATCATAGAACAGATACATGACCAACTCCTATTACTTGTTAGAACAATTAATGCTGCAAGGAATAACAGGTATTTAACAGAATCTTTAAACCTAGACGACATAAAAGAAATAATAGACCATGAATTAATTTCAGTACCCATAATAAATATTCTAGAATACGCAGATATACATATAGCCAGGACAGAAGATTTGTTTGTAGCTATCTATAAATATCCTATATTAAATAATGACTGTAAACTTTTAAAATTACGCATAAGTTTTAGGCAGGAAAAATAAAAACAGATGATCAAATTGCCCAATGTGATAAAAACTATGTTAGAGTAAACCTTTGCAAGAACTATTTAGGAAAAAACATTTGTAGGACAAATAATGAGACAGACACATGCATATTACCACTACTGAACAATAGAAATAGTAAATGCACAGTAATACAAGAGTACAATGAAAAACTTTTGAGATCGACGAAGGATTTATATTATGGACAAAAGTTACAAAGTTAACAATATCTCCACTAATGGTATAACAGTCACATTCACGGACAAAGTCACAATTGATAATAAAACCTAGAAACATTCATGACAGAATAATAGAGGCAATGCACACAAAGAAGCATGACAAAATTTTGAGATAGAAAGAAATTCTAAATCGACAGACACAATGCTTTTAACATTGATTCTTTAAAAGAAACTAATAATACCATATAGAACAGCATCCCATAAGATCAGGTTTTATACATTTATACTTGTCACAACAATAATTGGTTTAGTCATTATCGGACTAAAATATATAAATACATTATAGAATACAAAATGCAGGCGGGGAGGTTAAATCCTTTAGTAGGATTGAATCAAAAATAATAATATTATTTTCGCTGCACCAGAAACATTACACTTTTATTTTAATATATTCTTAAGACTGTCCACAAAATGTAACTTAACAACTATTTATAGGAAGGTGATATCTTCTTGACCTTCAATATTTTTTGTTTGTGGTAAAGAGTTTAGATAATATATTTGTTAGGCTATGTCTAGTTGTATTATATTTAATTACTTAGTATATGTATTTTGTTTTAGGCTGTGTCTAGTTAGCAATACATTTAATTACTTGGTATATTTGTTTGGGATTACAATACTGTCTGCTTGTGTTTACTCTTGTGTCGTGAAATGTTTGTTTCTTAAATGGGATGTCACTAACACTTATTTGGTTGTGATATCTTTCTTCTATGGTTTCATGTTCTTATCTTTTTACTACTATCCGTGATGTATGTATAGCTGAACATATGCCGATATTAACTCAGGCGGAAGATTTTTTACAATTTATTACCAAAATAGGTAGAAAAAATTAATTAGAGATCAGGACGCTCTCTTTTAAGTAGAGGGAGAGTTAACGTCACTTATACATGCATACACAAAACAACACTCTGGTTTTAACTATAGAATTATGACGTAAGAAAAGCAAAGAAAGTAACTGATAGGAACAAACATGTGTTCATCATAGAGAAACATGTTTAAACATACAGAGGCATTAGGAATTTATGATAAAAAGGTTAAGTCATAAAAACATGTAAGACAAATATAAGTTACAAACAATTAGATTGAGACAAGATACATATTAAACATTAAATAAAAACACCCAAAAATAATCTGTAAAAATGGTAGCAAACAACCTAAGGTGATACAGAGGTCATCTTGACACTTTACATTGGTAGTTTCTTTGTATTGTTTAAACAAAAGAAACATTTTTTAAAATATTAGTATTTAAGCAACTTTGGTACGCAGGTGCAGTTGGATTAGAATATATATATTTAAGTAAGACGCATGAACGTCGTCATAGTTTTAACTCAAATAAGTTTTAAAGAGGAATTAAAAATAAAAATAAAGGACTCATAGCAGTCCCAAAATATATTTTTTAATTTTCTCTATAAACAAACTTTAATTCGCGTGAGTGTTGAGGAACAACTTGATTATTTATACGAATTGGTGGGCATGTTTCCCTACGTAGTGTAAATGTCACGTGAACACATTTCTGTTCATTTACTTTTATTCTCCAGAGCTTTAACCATTGTTCAAACTGAAAATATATTCCTGGAGATGTCGGGTCGCTTCTTGAGGTATTTTGTGTGTACTTAGGCAAGCTGTATCATCGGCAAATGTAGATGTGTGAATATTGCTACCAACAGGCATATCAGACGTGTATATCAAATATAAAAGTGGCTGGTATGCTACCCTGTGGCACACCGAAGCAATATATTCGGGTAAACTAACAAACTCACCTTCCTTCACAACAAACTTTCGGAGGTTATATAATTTCCCAAAGAGCTTGAAGAAAGAGCTATGTTTGTGGGCAAATCAAGTTTTAACTAAAATCAGACTTTCTATGCGTTTGTTCAATAGTACTATGTTGTCGTCTAAAGCCAAATTGATGGTCTGGAATACAATTACGTTCAGCTAGTATTGGAACAATTTTGTCAAAGTAGTTTTCGAAGAGCTTTGACATTGTTGGTAATAAGCTTATAGGCCTATGACTCAGCTTTAGTCAGATCTTTACCCGGCTTTGGTATCATCTTGACCACTGCAACCTTCCAGTTATTAGGAAAATATTCCAACCTCAACATAGCATTGAAAATGAAAAGCAAAATTCTTACTGCTACTCGAGGGCAACTCGATCCCATCAGGATTAAGAATTGCAATTACATTTTGTACCTCACGAAACTCAAAAGTCACTGGATGAGGAGGTGATGAAACAGTACTAGGCAAATCGACAACGTCCGCACATGCGTTTGGGGTGAAAACAGTTTTAAATGGTCAGCAAACAGGTTACCTTTTCACAATCGCTTCGTGCCCAATCTCCACTTGAATTGCGTAGGGCGGCTTGAACTCAACCGGCCTTTTAAGGTTTCTAGCCGCTCGCCATAAAGAATAGTTGGTTTCCGATGTTACATCAAGATTTTCCAGATATTCTTTAAACGATGCAGTTTTTTCAGATGCTAGCAAATTTCTTAATTGTGTTGTACATTCTCTAAGTCTGGCTTTATGCTGGGGAGATCTGTGTTGCTGCCACTCCCTTCTTGCTCTTCTCTTTTCACTTACGAGGCGTTGAATATCTGCAGAGAATATGCGATTAAAACTAGGCTGCTGATAGGTGGTACTGGCATGATGAACAGCCTCGTTCATCATTTTGCTGATGTTCTCAATGCCCAGTTCAATGTCACCAGGTGTTCTTAGTCGGATGCTTTCCGAGCAATGGCTACTGACTTTTTAAATCTCAGCCAATTAGTATGGCTTATTACATTCATATTTGAAAGGTAGCTCGTATCTTTGTGGGATACGAATGGATACAATAGTAGGAGAGTGATCGGAAGACAAATCTAGTGATGCCTCCCATCCACTAATTCTCTGGAGATGTTCTTTGTGACACCAAAATCTATAACATCTGGAATTTTTTGTCTGTCAGACGGCCAATATGTAGGTTCCCCTTGAGATGACGTCTAAGCCCATTTTTGTAATTGCGTTGAACAATGTTCGACCCTGGGAGTAGTGGGCATTGTCACCAGCTGCCAGAAAGCGAGTTCCAAGAGATTTATAAAATTCCTCATATTGATCCGCAGAGATTGTGAATCTAGGAGGACAATAAACTGATGCTATAACTATATTTTGACCACAATTTTCTAAGCAAATTTTCGTTGCTTGGAGATACTCTTCACTAATATTATCTACAAAATAATGTTTGATTCTTGACTTTATTAAAATGGCTGTGCCACCACATGCCCTACCCTCGGATCCTTTGAATCGTATAGAGTATAGCCATTTATTTTAAAATACTTCTTGTAGTCAAATGAGTTTCGGAGACCAGCATTACATCAATACCTTTTTCCGTTAGGAAGTGCTCGAGCTCATTTTATGTTGGCGAATGCCGTTAGCGTTCAGAAACATATTTTTATGGTGTTCATGGTTTATTGACAATAGCTTGAAGCAATGTACTCTGCATACGCAGCATTTCTTGCATCATGCTAGTCATTGTGGTTGTAAAATTATTTATTGTTTGAACCAGATTTTCTACAGTGGCTTCAAGGCGACTATAATTAAAGTCCATATTTGGTGAAATATTTGCTGATTCGACCTTTTCTTTACTTCAGAATTATTCTTAACAGCATCAGCATACGATACCTGTTTTGTGGTTGCTTGGGCCATTTGGGGATAAGCGACAGGGGCAGGCAACACGTTTCGTGCCTGATCTGACACGGGTTTTGGTTTCGGTTTCATAGACAGCTTTACAACAGAATACACCGGGCAACCCTGTAATTAGCAGTATGATTGCCCCGCAATTACTACATTTTTTGTAGTTTGATTATTTTTCGGCTTATTACAATTAGCCGTACCATGTAGTTCCCCACACACAACGCAAACTGTTGGCAACTTGCAATATGTTTTTGTGTGCCCATATTCCTGACAGTTGTGGCACTGAACTGGCCCTGTACGTTTGTGGGGCTCCTCCACAGTAATTTTACGGTGCAATAGGAATTTGAGATCATAAATAGGATGAATCTCATTTTTTAATTTAGTATCGTTTGGTTCCAATTCCACACGGAACATTGGCTGGGGAATTTTTTCACGATTTTTCAAATTAATAACATTTTTATTTTAAAACCTAGGTCCTTTTACCTCTAGGGGATCCACACATGAGTCTATGCCTTTCAAAACAATTTGCATACCCTTGGCACTTTTCAACTGATAGGTATAATAATCCTTTTTATCTTTATCCAGTTCTGCGGTTATCTTCCTGTAGTCTGTTTCAGTATTAACTTGAATCTTAGTCTCATCTATATTACCGCGTTTTATAGGTATTACATAAAAGTGCCTTCACCAATGGCTGAAATTAATTTTTAACGAGGGCATTCGAATTTTTCCCTTAAATATATTGGAGGTGGTTTGGAAGATTTTGTAGTAACAGTGACTTCATCATTCTTGTCTTTCAATAACGAGAAACGATTGGGAGTTTATGGAGTCGGCATCCTTATCTCTAGAAATTTTTGGCACCGATGATACTTTTGACGATTTAGGGCTCCGCCTTCGCTTTACTACTGTAATGTATCTGTCCATTCCGACTTGTACCCTGGGTTTCTGAACGTTGTTAATAATAGTCTCAACTTGGTTGAGCGAACTATATGAACCTGAGGCAGATGATGCTGCCGACGTAATTAAATTTTTGAAGTAACGGTATTCTCAATAAGTCACCAGTTGACTGAGTAAGAGAAACTGAGCGTGCACGAGAAATTGGTTTGGCCGTAAGGTAGTTACTATCAATAGTTTTTATTTGTATTGTTGGCATTGAGAGCCTCTGCACTCACTGTAAGATAAGCATTTCTGCCATTTACACTCACTTCACAGTTAGTTACATTTAAAGAGCTCATAAAGAGCAATGTTCAATATCACTGATCAAGTTTTTTGTTTTTGTTGTTGTTTTTTGTTTCTTTTAATCAAGTTATTTTATTATTTATTTTTTTAACTGTTTATTTATTGTTTTTTTACTGTTCAAAATAAAGTGTCAATAGCACTAAAGAGTTTCAAATATGTATACATAAATTAATTTTCACTTATTACAGCGTTTTGGCAAAACACAAAGCAAAAATTTTTCAACTTCTCACAGAATATTCAG